>CM064575.1:76869766-76940276 GCA_032716605.1 Paralithodes platypus | reverse complement strand
CGTATTATAATGGGTTAAAAGTATGGGAAGTAGAGCAAAAATCTTAATTATTGGAGCTTTCAACGGATTATTTTAGCATAGCAGATCTAACTGTTGCATACTAAGAGGCGACTCGCAGATTTGCGTGTTAGTGTTTTGGGGCAAAGCTAAATACACTGGATGGTAATACAAATTGAAGAGAAATTGTGAGTTTAGCAGGAATGCATACAACTAATTAATACATAATTCGTACAAAGTGAAAGTAGATCTACGATACAAAATATGCATCTCATTGGAAGTTAACACAAAGCAAAATACTATCAAATATTATGCAGAAGTGATTACAGGTGTGATGAAATATATGGAGGATGGGCCAAAAAAAATCAGCCGCATTGAATTAAACTAGTTACTGCCTATTAAGTACTGGATATAGCAGAAATAGCAAGTAGCAGTAGAAGGCAAAGTAGATGTGTATATGTTCTGTGGGGGGTATATAAGCCGCCACCATCACGCACACTACCACCACACCACACCATATAACCACCACTATGTCTGCAGTCATTCCCTGTCACCCTTCCTTCCCTTCCCCTTTGTTTGTTGTGTTTTTTCCCTTCCCTTCCCTTCCCCACCCCACCCCCAACCCCCTCTCCCAGGTCTTTATATACTCTTTTCACACCCCACTCCCCACCACTAAACTCTCACTCCTCTATCTAACCGTTTTATATTTATATGTAGCTAATTATACCTATATAGTATGTATATATTTATCCCGTCCCTTCTCTTATAATTATACACACACACACACACACACACACACACACACCAACACACACACACACATATATATATATATATATATATATATATATATTTTTTTTAAGAGACAATGAACGGAGGAAGGAAAAACACAGATAAAACAAAAAGGTCCATGTGCCTAAAGGCATCCTCCATTCATAAAATGTTTTGTAACAACTGGATTTAAACATTTGTAGATTGTAAGTTTGTGGAAAGCAATTCGAGGGAAGTGAATTATATATATATAGCGTACAGTTTTGTTTTGTCCTACTTTTAGAACAAAACCTTTCTTTACACTGTCGCTTACTAATCTGTCCACCTTCCCTCAATCCTTATCCTCTAAGCTTAAGGGGATATTTCCACTTGAGGGATTTTTTTCTTAACTCCTTTCTCCCTCATGTTTAGCCCCCATTGTTTTTTCTAATTTTAAGACGTTTGCCCCATTATTTTGGCGATTTTAAGAACTTTCAACCCATTTCTGTCAATTTTAAGACCTTTTGTGCCATTTAGGTGTCGATTTTATCCTGGCGAGCGATAGCGAGCCTGTAATTTAAGAGGAACCGGCGTTCAGCCGGGAAATTTTTCTACCGAAAAATTTACAAATTTATCTTGAAAGGGGCTCAAGGGGGTGTAATCTTAAGCTTGAAGGATATCTAGGGACCAAACTAAAAACCTCCCCTTAATTTCTTTGTCTTCTTACCCTTTCACAGTTTTGCCAAGTTTACTTAAAATACTTGTGCCTTGTCCTTTGGTTATATTGGTTTAACATCGATCTACTTTGCCCTATAGTTAATTCATCGTTATCAATGTGATCCAATTGACAATTTTGTCCCATTCGCTTACATTCCTAAATTGCCTAAATCATGGTCCTCCTCTTTCTTCTTTATGTATTTCTTCCTGACTGTCAATTACTGTTCCACCTCCATCGACCCTACAACTCTCTCTCTCTCTCTCTCTCTCTCTCTCTCTCTCTCTCTCACACACACACACACAGTAGAGCGAGACACACCATTGAAGTATGCTGATCTAGCTTGTAAAAACCTCGTGCTTTCCGCCTATCCGGGTTTTCTAGGGTTTCCTGATGCAAGCATATTTGGCGAAGTGGGCGGAGTGGGGGAGGTGCTTCTGGAGGGCTCAATCCCCTCTCACACGTCCACTTAAAAGTTAAAGTTCATTGCCTGATGGCTATTTGGTCCTAGAGGGGCCTTGTTTCGTTCTATTAGTTTGGAGATGTTAAGACGTTACACCCCATTAGTTTGGCGATTAATAGACGCTTCACCTCATTCTGTTGGTGGTCAGGTCAGGTCAGATGAAGGTATTGAGGGATAAGCCTTTACTACAGCACTTCGTAGCTACTTTCTACTTTTCCTATTTTATGAAGAGTGTAGAGAGAGAAGTGGTGTTAGAGAGAGAAGAAGCTGTTGGAGTGGCTTTGTTATGTGTATTATTAGTCTGTATACGTCATCGAGTGTCCCCCGACTGGGTGCGAGCATATGAAACACGCTAGGACGTACTATCACACCCACTAAATGTCCGCCTTGGCTGGGATCGAACCCAGGCCAAGCAGATTCACACGTGAGCGTGCTGTCGATTATTGTTTGGGCGAGCGATTTCAAGCTCGTAGATTAGAAGAATTCGGCCTTCGGCTGGAAAATTTGTCTATAGATAAATGAACAAGTTTAGCTTTAAGGGGGTCTAGTTGAACATATTTTAGTTTGAAGACAGGCGGGGAAGCTGTTTCTTTCTGTTAGCTTAGGGGACAAGCTAAAATAATTGCTCGAAAATGGCAAAAGCAAGCAATTTAAGCAATCATGGTGCAAGGTTAGGAAGACACTTTGGCTTCTAACTGTACCATCCTATATTAAATGCACTTACATATTTTGCAATGTACAGTATAATATCGAGGTGACAGAATCCAACTCAATACTAGACAGTAAGCTTAAGGGGAGGTATTTAGTTTGTTCCCCAGTTCTTCATCAAGCTTAAAATTACACCCCCTAGACCCCCTTTCAAGATAAATTTGTACATTTTTCGGTAGAAAAATGTCCCGGCCGGAGGCCGATTGCTCATAAATTACAGGCTCGCTATCGCTCGCCAGGAAAAAATAGACACCTTAATGGCACGAAAGGTCTTAAAATGGACAGAAATGGGCCAAAATGTCTTAAAATGTCTAAACTACTAGGGCGAACGTCTTAAAATCTCAAAAGCAATGGGGCTAAACATGAGGGAGAAAGGGGTCCAGCAAAAAATCCCTCAAGTGGAAATCTCCCCTTAAGCTAACTCATACATTACCTAATAATAATATATAATATATGGTACTTGAATATACAAACATGGACTAATAATCATAAATTATGTCAAATTAGTCGGACCGGTAGAATTATTAAGTTAAGAGTTAAACGCAGTAATAGCTTGAGACAGGGCTCTCATATTGTGCCTAACAGCATACAATAGTTATAATTATACAATGTGGAAACTGTATTGTGGCATAATTGTATTGTTGCATAATTGTATTGTTGCATAATTGTATTGTTGCATAATTGTATTGTGGCATAATTGTATTGTTGCATAATTGTATTGTTGCATAATTGTATTGTTGCATAATTGTATTGTTGCATAATTGTATTGTGGCATAATTGTATTGTTGCATACATTTACACATCACAAATATTGTGTGTGTATTAATTGCAGTGGAGAAGATTTACTTTAGAAGCTTGATACTTTTATGTCATGCTTTGAAGAGCTTGGAACATGGTAGTCAGATATGAATAAGACATCAATTAAATTGGTTGAATAGCGTTATATACATTTTAAACCATACGAATATGTGGTATGACCTATGAGCTAATTTGAGGTAAAACAACTTAAGGAGGGTGACCTGCTTTTTGTTATTTCTCTCTTTCTCTGGCTTGTATCCATTCGGCCCCATTCAGCCAACTATTTTAAGACGTTTATCCCCATCTATGTGTCGATTTCTGCCTGGCGAGCGATAGCGAGCCAACATTATATGAAGAAATCCGGCTTCGCCGGAGATATTAAATTTTTTCTATCGAAAAATGTAAAAATTTAGCCTGCTGTCAAACAAAAATAAAAAATATGCTGGCTCGCTACCGCTCACCAGTAAAAAATTGACACCTGGATGAGGATAAACGTCTTAAAACAGTAGGCTGAATGGGGCCAAATGGATACAAGCCAGAGAAAGATAGAAAAGGACAGAACAAAAACAGGTCACCCACCTTAAGGAACAAGACATTCAAAATAATTGTAATGCTGAAGGGGGTGACACGGCACCCGTTCTAGCTAATTGATACTACGTGTTTGGCTATTGATACTACCTGTTTGGCTATTGATACTACCTGTTTGGCTATTGATACTACCTGTTTGGCTATGGATACTACCTGTTTGGCTATTGATACTACCTGTTTGGTTATTGATACTACCTGTTTGGCTATTAATACTACCTGTTTGGCTATTGATACTACCTGTTTGGCTATTGATACTACCTGTTTGACTATTGATACTACCTGTTTGGCTATGGATACTACCTGTTTGGCTATTGATACTACCTGTTTGGCTATTGATACTACCTGTTTGGCTATGGATACTACCTGTTTGGCTATTGATACTACCTGTTTGGCTATGGATACTACCTGTTTGGCTATGGATACTACCTGTTTGGCTATGGATACTACCTGTTTGGCTATGGATACTACCTGTTTGGCTATTGATACTACCTGTTTGGCTATGGATACTACCTGTTTGGCTATTGATACTACCTGTTTGGCTATTTACTAGTGTTTAGAAATATGGGGTCCTTCAGAACAAAATAAAACATTGACATGCATTTTGTTTTATTTAAATAAATAGCGGAATGTAGCAGACAAGTGACTAAAGAAACACTTGAACGAGTGGGTCAATTACTGTAATAATAGGGACTCTGAATCAGATAATGAATCAGAATCATCAACATCAGCCTAGCAAGGCTCACTACATGATCAGCCTAATTTTATTGAGACGATGGGAGCTTTTGTACCTAAGCACAATATGGTTTGGTAATTAGGTTGTATGTAAAGGTTTAATGTTAAGGGGAGGTTTTTAGTTGATTCCCTGACCTCCATCAAGCTTAAAATTACTCTCCCTAGACCCCCTTTCAAGATAAATTTGTACATTTTTCGGTAGAAAAATGTCCCGGCCGAAGGCCGGTTCCCCTTAAATTACAGGCTCGCTATCGCTCGCCAGGAAAAACTCGACACCTAAATGGCACCAATGGTCTTAAAATTGACAGAAATGGGGCGAGGGTTCTTAAAAAGCCAAACTAATTGGGCGAACGTCTTAAAATCTCAAAAGCAATGGGGCTAAACATGAGGGAGAAAGGAGTCTAGAAAAAAATCCTCCAGGTGGAAATCTCCCCTTAATGGCAGTTCGGTCGGAGTGGCTTTCATTGGGATTGCTGTATGTAACTAGGTCGATCATGATGAATAGCTGCTACGAAGACCCAATTAACCCTTTGAGTACCAGCGACGTGTGTTAGATTGGATTCTAGTTATATATAGACGATATTGTGCAGCTTAGGAAGGATCTCTGGCAGGTAAAATGGTTGGTTGATATAATTTGAAGCCATATTATTGCTAGAAATCCTTCCTAAGCTGAATAAAATTGCCTAATAGTTGCCACAATATGATCAAAAGGACGTCCCTGGTATTGAATGGGTTAATCCATCTATCTACCCGTCACAATCTTCAACATGACTATTCCTCACTCTTCAACAATATGCAAATCAACCTTTTATCTTCTCTAAATATTCTCGGTGTTTCTTTTTCTTCTGACCTCTCTTGGAAAGATCATATTACCTATATTGCAAACACAGCTTGGCAGAAGTTAGGTTTGCTCAACCATCTCCATAGGTTCTTTACCCCCGCACAGCTTCTTGGTCTGAACAGGGGCACAGTGCGCCCATGTATCGAGTATTGATTGCATGTCTGGGGAGGTTACTGCACTTCTCGAAAGGGTAAAGTCAAAAGAATTTCGTCTGATCAGTTCACCTCCTCATAATTACTCCCTACAATCTCTCGCTACACGCCTCATGATACAACAAGGTAAATGTATATATAATTTAGGGCCAAATACACGCCTCATGATACAACAAGGTAAATGTATATATAAATTACACGTATAGGGCCAAATACACGCCTCATGATACAACAAGGTAAATGTATATATAATTTAGGGCCAAATACACGCCTCATGATACAACAAGGTAAATGTATATATAATTTAGGGCCAAATACACGCCTCATGATACAACAAGGTAAATGTATATATAATTTAGGGCCAAATGAATAATTTTGATACAATAATATTTGATAGTTTTTTTATTACTCCTTTTACTGTTAACGGAGCCCACCTCGCTTTTGTTTCTCTTTCTCTCCCTCTCTCTTTGGCTTGTATATATTCGGCTCCATTCAGCCTACTGTTTTAAGACGTTTACCCCCAGCCAGGTGTCAATATTTTCCTGGCGAGCGGTAGCGAGCCAGCATATTTATATTTTTGTTTTGACAGCAACCTAAATTTGTATATTTGTCGATAGAAAACTGTCTCCGGCGAAGCCGGATTTCTCAATACAATGCTGGCTCGCTGTCGCTTGCCAGGAAGAAATCGACACCTGGATGGGGATAAACGTCTTAAAACAGTTGGCTGAATGGTTCCGAATGGATACAAGCCAGGGAAAGAGAGAAAAGGAGAAAGCCGGTGACCCCCTTAATAAGAATGTAATTAGTCATCAACATACTGTATATATATACCTAGTGGCCAAACTCATATATCTGAAATTAAAGACCCAATGAATACTCAGAAACAAAGTGAACAACTTGTGATCTTTCCTCTTTCATTCCAGTTATTAATAAACTAGGAATTAATGTACCATAAAATACTATCTGTTAAATCAATTGGAAATATACAGTATATCTATAATTTAAAGTGTCATGAACACTCATCAGCAATTGATCATATCTCTTTTATTTCTGTTATCATTAAGGGTAGGTTTTTAGTTTATTACCTTAGCCTCCATCAAACTTAAAATTAAACCCCCTTGACCACCTTTCAAGACATTAATGTGTACATTTTTCGGTAGAAAAATGTCCAGGCCGACGGCCGGTTCCTCTTAAATTACAGGCTCGCTATCGCTCGCCAGGATAAAATCGACACCTAAATGGCACGAAAGGTCTTAAAATTGACAAATGGGTCGAAAGTTCTTAAAATCGTCAAAATAATGGGGCGAACGTCTTAAAATTAGAAAAGCAATGGGGCTAAACATGAGGGAGAAAGGAGTCAAGAAAAAAATCCCTCAAGTGGATATCTCCCCTTAAGCCCAGAATTAATAATAATAATATTTATTCAGTTAGCATTTTACAGTGTTGGTACCACATAGTATGTTACAAATATGACATGTACCAGCCTTGCATAATTCCAACTAAGGATAGCCCAATAAGGCCGTTAGGCGTATTTCCATTGGGGTACTTGTGGGATTAGCTTAGCTGGGGAAAAAGGGGAGGATAAAAGAAATAGATACTTTAGAGAAAGTATTTCTAGGGGGTTATTTTAAGATATCTTACATCCTATAGTAAATATCAGTAATCCGTAATCGGTAATCTTTTCAGTTTGTTTTGCCTATCTCTTATGTCGTATTTCATATCTTATCAATACATAACTGTATTTGATTGCTTCTGTTTTATTCCCGCAATAATAAATCGTATCTAAGCCATGTACATCTTATCAATACTTTCAATAACACATGTGATATTATCGTATTTGAGTGCTACTGTTTCATTCCCACCGTTATTAAACCATGAATTAATAACTGGGCAAGTATTGTCTGCCCTCCGCCAGTATATAGCGGGTTGCCATGAACTGTATATATTGGTCCTGTATGTGTGGCTGACTTGGGCTGTAATAACTGAACATTACAGTCAACTTGTCACCATCAGTCACGGCTCCTACGGTTATTGGAATAGGCTCCTGGTATTGCTTGCATTTTAGAAGTATTATATATATGAAGGGTGCGCCTGGAAAAGTGGTGGGCGGGCTTGAGGTTTCGCTCTGCTGCATGTCTGCCTGCCGAGATCGGAACCTCTCCGGGTGGTCGGGGACAAAGCAATGGGGCGAAAGGTCTTAAAATCGCTAAACTATTGGGCCGAACGTCATAAACTCTGAAGACTAATGGGGCTAAACATGAGGAAGAAGGGGAACCAGAAAAACGACCCATCTCCCCTTAACCAAACTATCTCGTTAGAATCGTACTTAGACCACCCTGAAAATGACCAATAAGTCTCGTATGTTAAATCTGTTACATTTCATCTGACGATAAATTGAATCCCTTAGCAGCTACTATCTCGACACTTCATGCTTCATGGACAAATATGAAACCACTGTGTCTCCGTATCATATTAAGACCAAGTTTATATAATTACCACCATATTTCACTACAAAATCTTCAAAATAACTGATAAATCTTGAGGGGAACTTTGTAATTTACCGTCACTTGAAAATAAACCGGGTATAGTTTGTGAAATTGACATACTGACCTACAACCCTCCACTGGCAGCTTATTAAGGGGAGGCAGTTATTATTTCGATTCCTCTTCCCTCATGTTTAGCCCTATTAGTTATGAGATTTCAAGACCTTCGCCCCATTAGTTTGGCGATTTTCAGACCTTTTTTCCCCATTTCTTTGCCAATATTAAGACCTTTCGTGCCATTTAGGTGTCGGTTCTTTTCCTGGCGAGCGATAGCGAGCCTGTATTGGAAGAGGAATCTACCTTCGGCGGGAACATTTTTCTACCGAAAAATGTACAAATTTATGTCGAAGGGGTTTAGAGAGCAAACTAAACCCCCTCCTTAAACCATTGGGCCGAACCAGTAAATTATGCTACACAATACCGTCTGGGCTCCCTTTAAGGGGGATGACCTGTTTTTGTTCTGTCCTTTTCTATCTTTCTCTGGCTTGTATCCATTTGGCCCCATTCAGCCTACTGTTTTAAGACGTTTATCCCCATCCAGGTGTCAATTTTTTACTGGTGAGCGGTAGCTAGCCGGCATATTTTTTAGTTTTGTTTGACAGCAGGCTAAATTTGTAAATTTTTCGATAGAAACATTTCTCCGGCGAAGCCGGATTTCTTCATATAATGCTGGCTCGCTATCGCTCGCCAGGAAGAAATCGACACCTAGATGGGGATAAACGTCTTAAAATAGTTGGCTGAATGGGGCCGAATGGATACAAGCCAGAGAAAGAGAGAAAAGGAGAGAAATAACAAAAAGCAGGTCACCCCCCTTAACTGGTTATTACACGTATGACATTTAAGGAGGTCACCTGCTTTGGTTCTCTCTTTCTTTGGCTTGTATCCATTCGGCCCCATTCAGCCTACTGTTCTAAGATGTTTATACCCATCCAGGTGTCGATATCTTCCTGTGGAGCGATAGCGAACCAGCATGTTATTAAGAAATCAGGTTTCGCCAGAGAATATGTTTCTGTCAACAAATTTACAAATTTAGCCTGCTGCCAAAAACATTTAAAAAAATATGCTGGTTCGCTACCACTCGCCAGGACAAAAAATGACACTGATGGGGATAAACGTCTTAAAACAGTAGGCTGAATGGGGTCGAATGGATGCAACCCACACACAGAGAGAGAGAGAGAGAGAGAGAGAGAGAGAGAGAGAGAGAGAGAGAGAGAGAGAGAGAGAGAGACTGTTTTAGCAAGGGGATCCCATGTGTATTTCCTCCACAGGCCTGTGTCAATAAAAGACCACAATATGTTCAGCGGTGCGAGGCTACTTTAAGAGGAAATGAGCCGCTTTTCTGGCCCCCCTTCTTCCTCATGTTTAGTCCCATTAGTTTTCAGATTTTAAAACGTTCGGCCCTTTAGTTTGGCGATTTTAAGACGTTTCGCCCCATTTCTTTGTCAATATTGAGACTTTTCGTGTCATTTAGGTGTCGAATTTTACCTGGCGAGCGATAGCGACCCTGTGTTTTAAGAGGAATCGGCCTTCGGCCGGGACATTTTTCTATCGAAAAATGTACAAATTTATCTTGATGGAGTGTCTTGGGGTGGTGCTTTTGATGAAGTTTGATGGAGGTCTAGGGAGGTCTATGGAGGTCTAGGGAGGAAACTGTGAAGAAAATTAAAAAAACACATAAATGACCAAATAACCCAGCCCATCCCGCCTTAAGGGGAGGTTTTTAGTTTGGTCCCTAGATATCCTTCAAGCTTAAGATTACACCTTCTTGAGCCCCTTTCAAGATAAATTTGTACATTTTTCGGTAGAAAAATGTCCCGGCATAAAGCCGGTTTCTCTTAAATTACAGGCTCGCTATCGCTCGCCAGGATAAAATTGACACCTAAATGGCACGAAAGGTCTTAAAATTGACAGAAAGGGGTTGAAATTTCTTAAAATCGTCCAAATAATGGGGCGAACGTCTTAAAATCTCAAAAGCAATGGGGCTAAACATGAGGGAGAAAGGGGGCAAGAAAAAAGTCCCTCAAGTGGAAATCTCCCCTAAAAAATTCCCCCCCCCCCCATCTCCATTACCAAGCTGGCCTCCTAATATATATATATTGTATATATGTATTTTTTATTGCTGTGTAGTAAAGGATATTTGGGATTTTTGAGAATACGTTTATTGGGGCCATTGGAGGGAATTGGTGAATTTTGTATATATATATAAAAGGACTGTTTCGTCAATTATTTTTAAAACTTGGATTTTTTAGGAAAATGTAATTGGTTATAATCGGAATTACAATTCTATAGGTATTTACTGGATGTTTAAATAGAACGCCGCATAATACTGAGGCAAGCATTTGAATATTTTTAGGAATACGTGGAGTTGTGCGATGGAAGGTAATTGAATGTTTTTATATAGAGCATAAGCCATTCAGTATCAGGAACGTATTTTTCATCATATTCTATCAACTATTGGTCGATTTTATTCAGCTTGGGACAGACCTCTAGCACATATTAGGCTTGAAACTATCTCGCCCAACTCTTTTAGCTACCACAAATCCTTCCTAAGCTGCATTATATCTTCAAAATATAGCTAATTAAAATGTAACACTCGTCGCTGGTACTAAAAGGGATATACGGGGTCATATGGAACCGATGTATGGGATGCTGAGGAACATCAACGTAAGATTTGTTTTTATTTTTTTATTGTGGAAAGCATGAACATGGATGAGAACAGAATGCCAAGAAACATACATGGAAGTCAGGTGAGAGAGAGAGAGAGAGAGAGAGAGAGAGAGAGAGAGAGAGAGAGAGAGAGAGAGAGAGAGAGAGAGAGAGAGCATATACGGGGTCATATGGAACATAATTATACAGTATATGGGATGCTGAGGAATATTAACATAGGATTGAATTTATTTTGGAATGAGGAAAGCATGACAATAAAGGAGTACAAAGGAGTACAAAGGAAATCAAGCAACAACAGGTCTAGTGACCCTTCTAGGTTGCTTGTCCTCCAAAACACTGAGGATCAAGTGTCCAAACAGTGGTTTAGAGTGGGTAAGGGAACATTGGAAAGGGAATTACTGCCCTGGAACTAATGTCCGTGGCAGGATTAGGAAGTTAGTAGGGGACAGATGGGTTAGTTACTGAGGGGGGGGATAAAATAAAGTTATTCATTTACAAACGCAGTCAGTCGCGGGTTTGATGCGAGATATTTGTCTAGGCGGAGTTTAAATGAATCAACGGTGATGCAGTCTATAACGTTTCGGGGAAGCCCATTCCACAAGTTGACAACTCGATTGAAGAAGAAATTCTTAGATTCGTGTGAGTTAAAAGATTTACCAATAATTTTGCAACCGTTTCCCCGCGTGTAATTAGATTGGTCGATAGTGAAGTACTTACTACAGTTCATATTGTCGATGCCTTTGATGATTTTGAACACTTGAATTAAGTCACCTCTTAATCTGCGCTGGGTTAAAGGAAATAGATTTAATTCTCTAAGACGCTCTTCGTATGGTTTGTTCTTTAGGCTAGGTATCATTTTGGTAACTCTACGTTGAACTCGTTCTAGCTTGTTTATATCTTTTTGGTAATAAGGGCACCAGGATTGAACGCAGTATTCCAGAAGAGGGCGGACTAAGGAATTGTAAAGGGTTAGGATAACCTCTTTGGATTGATGCTCAAATGACCTGCCTATAAAGCCAATTATTTTGTTTGCCTTCTTAACAACTTCTGAACATTGTTGACTCGGTTTTAGGTTACTCGATATTGTTACTCCCAGATCGGTTTCTCTGTTTACATTCTTAAGCTGAGTGCCATTCATCGAATAGTTTGCTTTCTCGTTTAGGTATCCGATATGTAGTACTTTACATTTATCCGCATTGAAACTCATTTGCCAAATTTGGGCCCAACATGACAATTTATCTAGATTGTGTTGCATATCGTCAACTTGTTCTTTTGAGAGTACGCTCTTTTGCAATTTTTGTATCGTCAGCAAATTTTGAGATTGTACAGGTGAGACCCTCATCTATGTCGTTGATGTAAATTAGAAAGAGAATTGGTCCTAGTACCGATCCCTGGGGTACCCCGCTACTTACATTGGTCCATTTAGATGCCTTACCGTTTATGACTACTCTTTGCTTTCTGTCGCTGAGCCAATTTTCTATCCATTTCAACACACCGTCTTGTATTCCATGCGCTTTTAGATCTACAGCTTTACTCTCATCGTAGAGGTTGAGGATATCGTGGAAGAAGTCTAAGAGGTTTGTTAAACAGGAACGTTTTTTACGAAAGCCGTGTTGAGTATCTTTAAGTATGTTATTTTCCTCTAAGTGATTTACGAGTCTGCCTCTTATGACCGTTTTTAGCATTTTACATACAACTGAGGTTAAGCTAATTGGACGATAGTTACTGGGTAGGGATTTGCTGCCTTTTTTTAATATCGGTGTTACGTTGGCTAGCTTCCACTGATCAGGCATAGTTCCAGACTGCAAGGATTTATTGAATAGTAATGTCAGTGGTTTGGAGAGCTCATCCTTAGCTTCCTTTAGAACTCTAGGCGAGAGTGTATCCGGTCCAGGCGTTTTATTTACCTTGAGTGTATCTAAACAATTCAATACTTCTCTCTCTGTAACGGTGATATTGCTTAGAACATCTGAATTATCAATCTGAATTGGCGATGGACGAGAACAGAATGCAAAGAAATATACATGGAAGTCAGGGGAGAGAGAGAGAGAGAGAGAGAGAGAGAGAGAGAGAGAGAGAGAGAGAGAGAGAGAGAGAGAGAGAGAGAGAGAGAGAAGAGTTACATAGATACACGGACTACACATATCTTGCAGTCCCTACTATACTCTGTTCCAAATAGGTTGTCCAAAAACCGTGAACCCTGACCTCTGTAACTCAAAAAGGGCTAGAGCAAATGGTAGAATGATTTGCTCGATTACTCCAGTCGTTTTTTAGTTATAGAGGTTAAAAGTTTAACCATTTCAGTACCGGTGACGTACTTTGAACGTGTTCCTGGCTACTATTAGAAGATTTGATTCAGTTTGTAAAGGTCCTTCAGCAATTAACCCTTCTGTACCAGCAATGTTTTTTGTATTTTTACTCTAGCTATATTTAGAAAAAAATTGCAGTTTAAGAAGGATTTGTGATAGTAAAATGGGTTAAGCGAGATAGTTCGAAACCTGAAAATTGTTGGGGGCCCTTTTTAACCCACTGGCTGCAGTAGATGTTCCGGAATGCCATGGCAATTTACAGCAATTTCCAGGCTTTTAAAGCCTGTGAAAGACATAGAAATCGAGTGTCAGTGGGCGGGAGCGCGAGGGACCCACCTCCGACCGCCAGCACGTCAGTCCCTGCACTGAGATCCCAGCCCCGGGTCTCAGCAGTGCTGCCAAAGGCAAAAATAGCGCTACATTGCTCATAAATAGCGAGTTTTCCCCAATGTCTAAGGTAGCGCTGCGGGTGAACCCTGCGAGCTATGAAGCTCATTCTAGTCTCATTTTAAAGCTAGTTTTGTCTAGTTTTCGCTGAATACATTTTATTTCATGCAGACACTTGATTAATCATTCAAGAGTGCCTGAATATGCCCTAAATAGCCCAACTATTCCCACAGAGAAAGGGTTATATTGAATATAATTGTCTAATTGTAACCAGAATAAAGTTAAAAGGACGTCATCGGTAATGAGGGGGTTAATAGGCTTCGAACTATCTCACTTAAACCTTTCTACTAACACAGATCCTTCTTAAACTGCACAAAAGCGTCTAAATATGGCCAGATTAGAATAAAACAGACGTCACCGGTACAGAAGGGGTTAGCAGGGATACCCAGGAGGAAGCATGACGTCTGAGATGATGAGGAGGAAGAGAAGGAACATAGTATTCAGTATTTACAGTGGTTAAGGGGGGTCACCGGCATTTTGTATCTTTCTCTCCTTTTCTCTCTTTCCTTGGTTTGTATCCATTTGGCCCTATTTAGCCAACGGTTTTAAGACTTTTATCCCCATCCAGGTATCGATATCTTCCTGGCGAGCGATAGTGATCCAGAATTGTATGGAGAAATCCGGCTTCGCCGGAGAAATTTTTCTATCGAAAATGTAAAAATTTAGCTTGCTGTTAAAACATAAATATATATATGCTGGCTCGCTCCTGCTCGCCAGGAAAATATTGACACCTGGTTGAGGGTAAACGTCCTAAAACAGCAGGCTGAATGGTGCCGAATGGATACAAACCAAAGAGAGAGTGAGAGAAAGTGAGAGAAAGTGAAAACAAAAGCGAGGTGGGCTTCCTTAACCCTTTGGCTGCAGGCTGTTTTGGGCTATTTAGGGCCTATTCAGGCACTCCTGAATGATAAATCAAGCATCTGCATTAAATGAAGTGTATTTTGCCAAAAACTAGGCGAAAATAGCTTCAAAATGACACCAGAACAGACCGTATACGTGGTCTGGTTCACCCGCAGTGATCCCAGTGAAACGCGGGAACCCCGCTATTATGTAACACTCGCTGGCTTGGCTGCACTTATGAGAGAGACAGAGAGAGATTCGCCCGCCACACAGCCTTGCTCAGTGAGCCGCTCGGTGCTCTGAGGGTCGGAGGTGGGCCCCTCACGCTCCCACCCACTGACACTCGATTCTTACATTTTTTTACAGGCTTTTAAAGACTGGAAATTGCTGTAACTTGCCAAAACATTCCAGAACATCACCCGCAGCGAATGGGTTAAGAATATATTACTATGGGTTTGCATCGTTTTTCGGGAATAACTTATTAACAAACAGTTGGATCAGTATGATATTTTGCCAGAGCTTGTTTCACACCGTCCCCTAATTTTCTTCAATATAGTGCATTACCAAAAGTGGAGAATTAAGCCACTTGTCCCTGTGTCATGAGATTAAAGTCACACCTGAATTACTAAGAAACGGACAAGGCTACCGTGGCGTACCTGTGGAAACCACCAAACCATTATTGCTCCTCCATCAAACACAGTAGTTATCACCCACCACTCAACCCTACTATCTGAGCCGTTACAATGCATGTACAGTCGCGCTAATAAGTGATGTTTCAGCACCAATTATGTTTTGATCAACAATTGGTATCAGCAATATTGCCACATGATTTTTTTCTTTTTGAGTGAGATATACCAACATATTCCTACACTTACCCACTTTATTCAACATCTGACCGAAATTAATAAAGCACTGAGCAAGCCAAACGTAATGACAGCCGAGACATGACTTATTAGCGCCACCGTACCGGTAATGGAAAAATGACACTAAACTATTGTATGTACTATGTATGTATGTATTACATTTGTTATAATGTATACTTTTCTTTTGACCAGACTTCTTGTGCCTCTGATTTGTACGTAAAGATAGTTGCCATATTTGTTTCTAATAAGCTCAGCCAGGGATATTTAGTCTTGGTAAGTCGCTCTCTACATCTGTCTATCAACCTATCTATCTGTTTATCTACCTTTGCAAGAAACAGCGTCTTAGCTAGACGCACTTCAAAATCTTTAACATCCCTCTCCGTTCCCTTAAATATTTATTTCGTTTCAGTTGATAATTTTTTTTATTTTTTTATTATGGGTCTGTATTTTATTTCCAAAAAAAAATAAAAAAATAAAAAAAATAAATAAAAATAATAATAATAATAATAATAATAATAATAATCTTGTTTGATATCTCTTCGGATTCTAGTGTGTTTTGCTATGCCAAATAGTATGTCTATTTATTTACAGATATAGAAACATAATTAAATCAACGTATATAAGAGGTTATTTAACTATCATTACACTGTGTTGACATTATAAGATAGTACCATATAAATATTGAAACATTTGAGCTTCAATTAAGAGCAATTGGGTAATGGAAATTAATTAATCTAGCTCGTTTGGGTGCGAAGTAGATATTCAAATCGGTGCCCGTGATCCTTTGATGTAGAGTGCACTGTATACTGTATAAAGGGAATTTATAACTACCCTTTCAATGATTTATGAAACACTCATGCAGTACATATCTACATTCACGCATTTGCGATATACTATATATGACAACTAAAGCAAGTATAGAAACTCACACTGCAATTTAGACTTGTATTTACAAATTTGAGGGTAGATAGTCCATTACGGAACCCTACGACTTGATGTGGGTGCCAATGATGATGTGGTGTATGTGTGGTGACAAAAGCTTGACAGGTTACTAGATGTACTCATTCACTATGTTTGAAACATGCAGATTCCTCATGCCTAGCTGTAGTTGGAGCTTTAAGGCCGATTCATACTAGTCATCACGGCACCATCACATCACGTCACGTCACCGTTCCATCAACCGTGCCGTATATTCACACCATTCATCACGATACCGCCCAGTCCGTGATCAACTGCCGTCGAGCAGGTATTGCGCCTCATAGGCTATACCATAAAAAGCACCATCATGTCACGTCAAAACATTCTTCCCGAGAAACTGTGACGTGATGAAACTAATATATGCCGTGTCCGTGATGGTGACGTGACGTTTGGTGTGACCAGGTCCGTTCGATTACATGTAAGACATTTTGACGGAAAGGTGACGGGACTTGATATGATGGTGCCGTGAAAACTAGTGTGAATCAGCCTTTAGTGTGGTAGGCTCAATCACATTGAAGTCTGGTGATGGTGGATTGGAGTCTACAGGTGTGACTGTGCCACACAAAGTACTAAGACCAGTCAGAAGCAAAGTCATTTAACCCTTCCTCCCCGGGCAGCATTTATAGAGATCGATTGGCCTATCCAGGCGATCTAGCCAAAAAACGTATGTAAACATAAACCTATTGTTGTTAGTTTAACTGCCCTTACTTGTATCTGTAGACTGGCGTTGAGTAGAGCTCTCTAGATCAACTGGTTCAGTTGTGATGACGATTTCCGTGGAGAGAATTTTGCCGCGGATTTAGCAATATCGGACACTTAGAAACACTAATTTTCGCTCTAACTAGCAATGGCGGACAAGGTCGGACTTCTTCTTCTTGCTGAGGCTTAGCATCGCTCCGATCGGCTTTGTAAACAAACATTTCGCCGCGCGGCTTTCAAAACACGCTTTATAGGCTTTCAAGCTTAAGGATTTTAAAAGGACATCCGGGCTCCGGGCTTTCGCAAGGTGCGTCATTTTAAAATGCTGCCCCGGGCGGGAAGGGTTAAAGGGAGATTTTTACTTAAGTTTTTTTTTCACCCCTTTCTCCCTCATGATTAGCTCCATTGGGTTTGAGATGTTAAGCCATTTTCCCCATTAGTTTGGTGATTTTAAGACCTTTCGTCCCATTTCTGTAAATGTTAAGTCCAGTTATTCCAGTTAGCTGTCGATTATTTCCTGGAGATTGATAGCGAGCCTGTAATTTAGGAAGAACCGGCCTTCTTGGGGGTATTGATTTAAGCTTGATGGAGGTCTACATAGCAAACTAAAAATGCCCCCTTAATGATTGCCAGTCTCAGACCGAGCAACTGGTATGCCAGTGGTACACAAAGCACTATGACCAGTTGCCTATGTCATTGTTTATCATTTATTTCAGTCTATGTTTAAAATTTATCACTTCAGATTCTACCGTTTCGTGAATTTTCGAGTGCTTCACCCGCACCGGATTGCCAAGCTATCGGTCCAGTTATTCAGCCTTTAACCCTTTGAGTACCAGCGACGTGCGTTATATTTATTATAATTATATATAGACGATATTATGCAGCTTAGGAAGGATATGTGGTAGTTGTTGTTTTTGTTCCCCAGACTGCCTGGCCGAACAGCCCCAAGGCCCCGAGCAAGGCCAAGGCCATGCGTTGCTTGAGATAGTTTGAATTCTTATTAATGCCAAAGATTCTTCCTAAGCTGAATGAAATCGTCTAATAGTTGCCAGAATATCGTAAAAAGGACGTCCCTGGTACTCAATGGGTTAATTTTACCCATTACCTACTGTAGATGGGTCACAGGCACCGATCTGGTTTCGTTACAGGTAACTGCATAAATACTCTCACTACCTGCATTCTAACTCATAAGTTTTTTTAGTTCGCAATCAATTTATGGGAGATTGCTCGAAATCATTACAGTTATATTGGATCGATTGCATTCTATTGAGAGAGAGAGAGAGAGGGAGAGAGAGAGAGAGAGAAAATAAATAAATAAAGAGAAAGAAAGAAAGACAGACAGAGAGAAAGAAAGAGCGAGAGAGCCAACTTGATATGCTACAATGACAAAATACATAAACATTTTCAGTTTTCCCAAAGTATTACATATACACCATAACAAATAAACAAACCATTGAATCCTTCCCGGGCCATTCAGCTTTTAGTTTATCTTTCTCTGCTTTTCTCTTTCTCTGACTTGTATCCATTTAGCCCCATTCAGCCAACTGTTCTAGGACGTTTATCCCCATCTAGGTGGCGATTTTTTTCCTGGCGAGCGATAGCAAGCCAGCATTGTATGGAGAAATCCGGCTTCATCGGAGACATTTTTCTATCGAAAAATTTACAAATTTAGCTTGCTGTAAAACATAAATATATATATATATGCTGGCTCGCTACCGCTCGCCAGGAGAATATTGACACCTGGATGGGGGTAAACGTCTTAAAAAAAGTAGGCTGAATGGGGCCGAATGGATACAAGCCAAAGAGAGAGGGAGAGAAAGAGAAAAACAATAGCGAGGTGGGCTCCCTTAAATCCCTCCCGGGCCATTCAGTCTTTTAGTTTTATCCATTACCTAGATGTCTCCCAAACCCTCCCTCGTTTTCGCTAATTGCCTCGACATTCATACTAACTGCAACCTCATTCATGCGTTTTTGGATTCGCGGCCGATTTTTATATGGGATTGATTGAAAGCATTTACAACTAAACGAAATAGGATCGATTGGAGTCTATTGTATTACAGCATAACAACGACAGAGAGAGAGAGTGAGAGTGAGAGTGAGTGAGTGAGTGAGAGAGAGAGAGAGAGAGAGTACAAAGGAGTACAAAGGAAATCAAGCAACAACAGATCTAGTGACCCTTCTAGGTGCTTGTCCTCCAAAACACTGAGGATCAAGTGTCCAAACAGTGGTTTAGAGTGGGTAAGGGAACATTGGAAAGGGAATTACTGCCCTGGAACTAATATCCGTGGCAGGATTAGGAAGTTAGTAGGGGACAGATGGGTTAGTAACTGAGGGGGGGATAAAATAAAGTTATTCATTTACAAACGCAGTCAGTCGCGGGTTTAATGCGAGATATTTGTCTAGGCGGAGTTTAAATGAATCAACGGTGATGCAGTCTATAACGTTTCGGGGAAGCCCATTCCACAAGTTGACAACTCGATTGAAGAAGAAATTCTTAGATTCGTGTGAGTTAAAAGATTTACCAATAATTTTGCAACCGTTTCCCCGAGAGAGAGAGAGAGAGAGAGAGAGAGAGAGAGAGAGAGAGAGAGAGAGAGAGAGAGAGAGAGAGAGAGAGAGAGAGAGAGAGAGAGAGAGAGAGAGAGAGAGAGAGAACGTACAAAGGAAATCAAGCAACAATAGATCTAGTGATCCCTCTAGGCTGCTTGTCCTCCAAAACACTGAAGATCAAGTGTCAAAATAGTGGATTAGAGTGGGTAAGGGAACATTGGAAGGGGAACTACTGCCTTGGAACTTATGTCCGTGGCAGGATTAAAAAGCTAGTAGCTAGGGGACAGATGGGAGTGAGTGACTGAGTATGTGTGTGTGTGTGTGTGTGTGTGTGTGTGTGTGTGTGTGTGTGTGTGTGTGTGGTTCAATGCCGGAATGACAAAATACACAACATTTCTGACATTTCCGAAAGCATTGTATACGTCAAATGTAATACACACACCATGGAATTCCCTCCTGGTCATTCATCTTTTAGTTTTAAGCATTACCTAAATGTGTCCCTTGTCTACCGCACACCTGACCGTGGCCACAGGCTTCGATATGGTCTCATTACCGTTAACTGCCTCAACACTGTCACTAACTGCACCCTCATACAGAGAGTTTTGGGCCGCTACAGATTTGTATTATACGTAAAGGGAAGAATGGATAGACTATTATAGTTAAAATAACCAAATTTACCAAGACCCCTACAACAAACAAAAGGAAGCAAGGCGAAGAAGGGGAGACCAAAACAAACAACAGCCACATTCCATCACGGCAAGGAAAACGGAGTAGGAAAGAAGAAGGAATAACTAAAGCAGAAATAAACACAACGAAGGAGAAGAATACAAAGAACAAGATCAACACGATGCCCAGGATACCTAAATTACCCCACGTCACCAACAAAGAAGACCGAAATAAACACTC
The DNA here is from genome assembly GCA_032716605.1 of Paralithodes platypus. Classification (NCBI taxonomy): domain Eukaryota; kingdom Metazoa; phylum Arthropoda; class Malacostraca; order Decapoda; family Lithodidae; genus Paralithodes; species Paralithodes platypus. The sequence goes on along the minus strand of CM064575.1, from coordinate 76,919,730 downwards.
ACAGCAGAGCCTATACACCAAGAAGGAATACTCATCCCCAGCACAGAGAATCACCACACAGATAAAATCATGTGCGAGAAATACCATCGGAAATTAAACCATCACATCTAGCCGCTCAAACAAACCCTGTACATCACTACCTAACACCAGACGAGACGCCAGAATTGCCACCATCACACCAGATGTACCAACAACACCAGGCAAGACCATCACCACATCACAACAACACCACAAGGCTCCCAGAAAGAAGATAGTGTACAGTCAGGTACAGAAGAACCAACATTGCCACACTAAGCAGGGACACTTACACCCCTCTTCCGCCAAGAAGTCGACTCACCTGCCCGCAAACTTCTGAGGGGTCCTCCAAATCCCCCCGGAATACGCCCCCCTGGTTTTATGACCTTTTGACCCCCGCACACCTGCCCTGGGACATCTCAGCTAAAGTCATCACTACTCCGACGAAAACCTGAATAAGGCAAGCAATTCTAGGGCTTGATTCCATGTACATGTTCATAATCTAGCCCTAAAATTACCCTCCCATTCAAGGACAGTACTGAAACGTAGTGAATGTGGTGAATGTCTATCGAGGTATGAGGAGTTATTTTACCTATTGAGGAATTAATATTATCACATGCCATGGTGTAGTGTTTAATAATAATATCCCTAGTAGGCTGCACCTTTAGTATTAGAAGCATAACCGTCTGACATCATTATTATTAAAGACCCCAAATCAAGAGTACCGAGACGGAACTTCATCAACGATTAGCATAACGGTCAGGATAGATGAGTACCTCTAGCTCCAGGACATGTCCTAGCTAATTACTCGCGTTAGTCCGATGAAAGTGCCCAATGTCATGACATTAAGGAACTATCATTTAAGACCCAAAACTAACTGATCCATCTGTATCCCAAACTACTCATCCACACGGCAGGCCCACCTAAACGGCCCAACAGAGAACTAGAAGACCAGCCCGCTGTTATCTCATCTCACCTACTACTCCAACTTCAAGTGTTAGTCTAGGAGTAAATGTTGAAAACTCACACACAATAATACACCAGTGAAATAAGGTGAATCTAACATAATCACGACAGTCCCCAAGTTTAGACTCTGCCTAAATTACACCAGTGCGCCAGGTGCCACAATAAGTTAGAGTCCGCAAATATGAACTGTTTATTTTTCTCACTAAGTGTATCCAAGTGAGTAGCTAGAACGACAGTCCCCAAATTGAGACTCTATTTTCATTCCCCTTATTGAGACTCTGAATATTTCCTCAGTGCACACGAGGGTTATGATCTCAGACAGAGTCCAGCATTTTGACTGATTTTGTTCCAGGTTCTTATGAGAGTTCCTATATATTGTGTGAGTAAATTCAAGACAGATACAGCTACAATATTCCTAGTCCCATTGCGGATCCGCGACCGTTATGTTTTAACTATTTATTCACGCATAGGTATTAGTATTGCTAACCTTAGGACAAGTTAGGAGTATACAAATAAAATTGTTCATAAATGTACGCAGTGTTAGCAGTGTTATATGTTGCCCTTTGTTTCTTCTGTGCATGTGTTATGTGATTTTGACTTCTCCAATTAAGTAGAACCTAACAAATCCAATTTAAAAACCTGGTAAATACCCTGGTATAACAATAGTATTGTAAAGTTTCAGGACTGTTGATTGAATGGGACAATAGTTGGTATATGTTAGCAGTAACGGAAGTATACATTGAACGATGAAATATCCAAATGGTTATATTGCTGCGATCCGGGATAGTTACCCCTAACTGGTAGTAACTGCTCCCAAATTAGTTTTTGGCTCATGATAGATTGGCATAGGTGTGAGGGATGATCGAAATTATTTACAAACAAAAAATTAAATTATTGGATTGAATTGATGATTATCTTTTAATAATCCAGCATTTGCGTGCTGTAGCGACAGAGATGGCATAATGCAACATTGTAACCCCGTCTTTACCTGTGACGTTGTGTTTCATTATACTATTACTATATTTTTACGATTTTGTGCAATTCAAGAAGGATCTGTGGTGGTAAAAAGGGTTAATGAAGATAATTCGAAGCCTGTTTGTTGCTGGAGGCCCATTTTAAACTGAACTAAATCGTACAATAGTAGCTATAATACAGTTAAACGAACGGCACCGGTACAGAAGGGGTTAACTGAACACATCCCAAGGCATTGTCTACGTCAATGTAAATATGCACAAGTTAGAATGATCTCCCAGTCATTTAGCTTTCACTTGTATCCATTACCTAGATGGGTCCCTGGTCTAACACACACCTGACTCTGGCCACAGGCTCCGGTCTGGCTGCGCCACCGTTAAGGGAGCTCACCTTGCTTTTGTTTTCTCTTTCTCTCCCTCTCTCTTTGGCTTGTATCCATTCGGCCCCATTCAGCCTACTGTTTTAAGACGTTTACCCACAGCTAGGTGCCAAAATTTTCCTGGCGAGTGGTAGCGAGCCAGCATATATATACAGTATATATATTTTGTTTTACAACAAGCTAAATTTGTATATTTTTCGATAGAAAAATGTCTCCGGCGAGGCCGGATTTCTCCGTACAATGCTGGCTCGTTATCGCTCGCCAGGAAGAAATCGACACCTGGATGGGGATAAACGTCTTAAAACAGTTGGCTGACTGGGGCCTAATGGATACAAGCCAGAGAAGGGGAGAAAAGGAGATAAAGATAAAACAAACAGGTGAGTGGTGACCCCCCTTAACTGATTGAGATAATTGCTTTCCATGAACCTAATAAACTGAATAAAGGGGGGAATTAACATAGTAATTGATTGAGAAAATTAACAAATGTTTCGATTGATGGACACATTTTGACTGGTGAGACAAGTGATAGAAGTGACTTGAATATAATACATTTGAGAGAACCTCCTGTAGTGGTCCAGCTTGTCTAGACAAGGTTAATTGATTGAGAGGATTATAATTCGTTTTGCATGTGTCATCGATAATATTCATACATGTTGATATATCTTTTTCACCCAACATTTTTTGGAAAGATCATATCCACTCTTGCTAAAACAGCTTCCCAGAACTTGGGTGTGCTCAACTGCCTCCGTGGGTTCTTCCCTCCTGCACAGCTTCTTGCTCTTTATAAGGGCATTGCTCGCATGTGTGGGGAGGTTCCACCCATGCTGCATTACTCGAAAGAGTAGAGTCAAAAGCATTTCGCCTCATCAACGCACTTCCTCTTACTTGTTCTCTACAATCTCTTTCTACATTCCGAAATGTTGCATCTCCTTCACTCTTCTATTGCTATTACAACAATCAGTGTTCTTCAGAGCTCTCTCAGTGCATACCCCCTCCCTTGCCGCGAGTGTGAGGCACCTGCATATATATATATATATATATATATATATATATATATATATATATATATATCTTTGGTCATGTATTGAAATTAATACCTAACATTTTTCACCTCCTATCGTACCACTTCGTAAAATGTTATGTGCGGCCTACCACATTGGATTGCCCGGCTACCAGCTGCTCATCCAGCCTTTAGTTTTACCCATTACCTAGATGGATCCCCGACCTGACACACACCTGACTGTGACCACAGGTTCAGTCGATCTGGTCTCGTTACCGCTAACTGCCTCAACACTCACTCTAACTGCACCCTCATACAGACAGTTTTGGCCTGGCACCAGATTTTAACCCTTTGAGTACCAGCGACGTCTGTTATATTTAATTTCTATCTATATTTAGATGATTTTATGTAGCTTAGAAAGGATCTGTGGTAGTTAAAAATATTGATTGAGATAGTTCGAAGCCTTATGATTGCTAGAGATCCTTCCTAAACTGAATAATATCGTGTAATAGTAGCCAGAATAATGTTAAAGGACGGCACTGGTACTGAACGGGTTAACTATTCCGTACCTATAGGGCAGAATGGATAGAGTAATAGAAGGGGTTAAATGGTCGGATTGATTGCAAAGATTCGATATGTGTTACGACTGACAAGATGATTATATACTACTATAGGGACAATTATTGCATTTAGCGGAAGAATAAACTAGACGTTATAATATCCAAATAGTTGATCTGGCTTCGTTACTACTGACTACCCTCAAACTCACACTAACCACATCCTTAACCCTTTGAGTACCAGCGACGTGTGTTATATTATATTCTAGCTATATTAAGACGAAATTATGCAGCTTAGTAAGGATCTGTGGTGGTTAAATGGGCCCTAAGATAGTTTGAAGCCTAATTATTGCTAGGGGTCCTTCCTGTCATCATCTAATAGTTGCCAGAATATGATAAAAAGGACATCCCTGGTACTGAATGGTTTATAAATACGTGTTTTGAGACATGCCACATTTGTATTATACATATAGGACAGAATAGATAGAGAATATAGAGTCAGATAAATGGTAATATTGTTTGAAAACAGATGCATTGTTAGGACTGACGAGAAAAATTCCAAAATGTAGGATTGGTTTCACTGAATATATTGATTTGCAGACGTCTCAGAGCAACAACGTAACAATATAATGAATGATAACCTATCTAAATGAAATAATTGACACTTTCGGTGTGATCAGGCCTCATTCCCATTAACTACTTACACGTTCATGCCAACTGCACCCTCACAAATACGTTTTGGAAGACATGACAACATATTTCCGAGTGTATTCAGGGTTGAAACAGATTAATGGAAAGCTTTAGTAAAATAATTAGCAAGTTATTTAATTGATAGACTCTATGGGTGATGAACATTGTTTTCTATAAACCTAATACATTTCATGAGGTTGGGCTGAAGCCCTTTTCTAACTATTTCTCCAGCTAGATCTAGCCTATTTTGCAAATCCTACTGCTTTATTCCTCTTGTTTTGTGGGTTTCAACCCTTCTTCCCTTAGTCCTAGACTCCCAGAGAACTGGGCAGGTAAGCCTCGGTGTCTCAGTTAAGGCTGTGTCACACGAGCGTTTTTTCCGGCAATTTTCCATCAGCAATTTTGTTCTGACTATTTTGGGACTCATTTGCATTTGAATCAGAAACTACAGTAGATCGAAGGTAGATTTTGTTACGTGGTTTAATTCTTGTGGAACTATTATTCTGAGCTGCCAGACAACAATTGCTCGTAAACATTGACGGAAAAATCGCTCGTGTGACACCGGCTTTACATAAGCTCAATCAACTATCTCCCTTATAGGCTTTATCCCCAAAAATTCCCAATTAATATGAACTATCTTTTTACATAAGACCCTATATTATATAATGAGATCCTGTACTATTGCTAGCTAACTGGCTGGACGCTTTACTAACAATAACAGCTAATTTTTCAACACGTCATCTCTTTATTGCATTAATTGTCTAATAATTTTCTCTTTGATTATCCTATAAGGACACATATATTTTATTGTTGGAACACAAGGGCTCGGTCTTCTAGCATTTTCTCTTTGGTAAGTCTGTTCGGGCCCTTAACCCTTCCCGCCCGGGCTCCCCCTCCTAAGGACAGTGTCGAGTACCTGGGCGATTTGGCCGTAAAACGTCTAGGCCTAGGCTACCGTATCTTTGTTATTTCAACTGCTAGAACTTTTCCACGCATTTCTAAACGTAGTGCGGTTTCCAATCTGTAGACTGGCGTTGAGTAGAGCTCTGTAAGTCAACTGGTTCAGTTGTGATAACGATTTCCGTGGAGCGAATTTTGCCGCGATGTTGACAATATCGGAGCTTTTCAGACACTAATTTCGTCATACCGTACAACAACAACATTGATCCGACATCTCCTTCTTGTTTTCGGAGGTACGGTGACGCAATGACCGGCTTTGTTTACGTGCGTCGGACGCACAGCGTTCAGACCAAGCTGAATAGGCTTTCAAGCTTACTGCCTGTTATAAGGACACCCAGGGTCCTGCCCATCTGCCGCGGTGTCCTTATAAAAGGACAGCCGGGCTGGAAGGGTAAAGGGTCCTTGAAAAAGTATGAAAGGAGATCTCTTCTTTCTTCTTCCCCACTTTAGAGCTGGCCAATATATAAGGTGCATCTGTGCACTACCGTCCACCACCTGGTTACAATCTTGTATCACTTGGCGTATTGTGTGGAGGCAAGCGATATGTCGACAAGCGTCAGGATACTGATGGTGTATTTGTGCCAAGGGTGGGTGGTGTACTTGATCCCGGCTCGTCTTGTATTCAGTAGGACTCGGGTGCTGGAGGTCAGGAACAATCTCTGGTTTTATCTCCCCATGGGTGCCAAGGTGGGTAAGTGGAGCGTTTCTGCTAAGAGAGTGCCAATGTGTCTTGGATGGGTGCCCGTGTATTTCTGGCTGCTGTGGATGAATGAATTAATTAATATAGAAAAGGTGGGTGAGGGTGAAAGAAGGGAAGTTTTTATTGGTTAAGTAGGAGAGACAGTGATAATAGTGGGAGAAATAGGGTGTCGGGGCTTGACCCAACGTGCGTGAGTTGAATAATTGAGCTGGGGTTGAGTTGATTTAGTTGGAGAAGTTACTTTAATGAGATTCAGGATGGCTTGCCAAGAAGGGGGCAAGGGATGGGGAGCAAGTTAATTTTGGGTGGTATAACATCGAAAGTGCTTGCATGTTTTGGGGTTGTATTTTTGGGTGGTAGTAATTCGAAAATGGTATAAAAGGGGGAGGTAATTTTGGGTGGCATTGAGTCAAAAGGGGTACTGCTGGGGAAGTCTGTCTGTGGCAGAACCCGTAAGAAGGCTGTACTGTTATTATTATAGAAGTTACGTTAAAAGGTTGTTGTCTTGTACTTTGTCTGTGAAATTATACATTTTAATGGGAAGTGAAGCTAGGAATCTAGGTCAAGAGTGGTTGGACTGTGGACGAGCCGGCATGACCCACCTCCTCTACCAATCCTGATTTTAAGTGAATATTGGAATGGGTGCCTCTCTGTTGTTGGGGTGAAGGAGGTTTGACAAGGGGCGGGGGGGGGGGGGGGGGATATAAAATTCTGTTGAAAATTTGGATGAAGTTATCATGAAAGGTCTCAAGTTTTATAATTTGTTTTTCTGCTAATTGCTGCCAATAAGTATTTAGAGGGGGGATGTGGGCTAGATTGTGAAGATGTTGTGCCGTCTGGAACTCATACCACTGAGTCCCGAACATCCACCTCAGTGCTTTATTTTGTATTCTTTGATATTTTAGTTGGTTGGTAGGGGCCAAAAGTGAAATGCTGAGTGGGACGTAGCACAAAAGAGGTCTTATAAGTGCTTTGTATAAGTGAAGCTTGGTTTTTATTGAGGCATTTCTGAATCGATAGATGGTTTGTAGTGATTTAGATGCGATGGCAATGGAAGTTTGTGCTTGTTTGTGGAATCGGATATTTTTGTCGAATGTGAGGCTGAGTACTTTGTTTGTGGGAGAGACATTTATTTGTGTGCGGTTAGGGACAGGTGCTCGGGAGTTCTGGAATAAGGGTCTTGGGCGGGGATGTCCTTTGGCAAAGTATGTGACGTGTGATTTTTGAGGATGAGCCTGAATCCGCCATTTTTGCTCCCATTGTGCTACTTTGTCAAGTTCTTTTTTTTTAGCTCTGTTTGTCAATGCGTCTATTGTGTCTGCTCTTATTATTTGCGTCACGTCGTCTGCGTACATTACTGTGAGAGAGTCATTGTGAGTGGGGTTGGGAAAGTAATTTGTGTATAGGATGTAGAGGGTAGGAGCGAGCACTGAGCCCTGAGGTACGCCTGCGTTTAGTGCAAATGAATCTGAATAAAGATTAGAAAACTTAATTTTGGCTGTTCTATTATCCAAAAAGTTGCAGAGAAGTTTCTGAGTAATTAATGGGAAGTTGAAATTTTCGCAGATTTTGTACTTCAAGCCTTCGTGCCACACTGTGTCAAAAGCTCGTTTTATGTCCTTTGTAATTAAGGCTGTCTTGTTTTTTCGTCTGGACTGTTTGTTTATGTGAAGGTAGTTTGTGATAATGTTTAGTGCTTCTTGTGTCGATCTGTGTTGTCTAAAACCAAATTGCATGTTCGTGAGGAGTCCTTCGTCTTCGAGAAATAGTCTAAGTCGGTGGTTTATGATGCGTTCTAGAGTCTTCCCAAGAGTCTCAAGTAGACTAATGGGTCTGTAGTTTAGTGGATTAGTCTTGTCTTGGTTTTTCTTGGGTATGAGGATAATGGTCGCTGTCTTGAAGCAGACGGGAAAGTAGCCTGATGCCAGGATGGCGTTGTAGAGGCGAGTGAGTGCTGTTATGAAAGTGTTAGGTAGGTGCTTTACAAGGTGGTGATTAATACCCGTGGCACCAGGCGCCTTTCTCCGTGTTTTAGTCAGTATGAATTTGACTTCGTCTGGCACAATGGGAGCAGTGAGTATGTTTTGAGGGTCAAGTGTGTTTAGGTTAATGTGTGTGTCATGGGAGATGTTGTCAGGGATGGTAGTGAGATGTTGTTCTATATTGCGGATGTGTTGTTCGGCAGGCCTTTCAATGGGGTGTGGGTGGTATACTTGTCGCCATGTCTGTTTAAATGTATCTGTGATAGCCCTAGGATCAGTAATTTTGTTGCCATTAACAGTGAGGGAGGATGTTCTGGGAGTGGTATTACCTTTTAAACGTTTTATATGTTGCCAGAATTCCCAGGGCTTAGTTTTTCTGTTTTGTTCTGCTGAGTGTACTAGGGGAGTCCAGTGAGCGTCATGATCAGATTGCAGGCTGTTAAGGATGTGAGTTCTGAGGTTGGAGAGGTCGTAACGTACTCGGCCTGGTATGCGGTTGTGTTTGTTCTGTTCGAATCGACGACGATAGCACACTAGGAGTCGTTGTGTTCTGATGGAGGGTCTGAAAGTGTGTTTGATTTTGTATGTAGTTTTTGGGATGGTTGTGTTGGCTGCATTTATGATTTTGTTCTGTAGGTTCTCAATTTGTTGGTCTATGTGTGTGTAGTGTTGTCCCTCATAGTCGTGTATGTAGTTGTCTTCTGATAAAATGTTTTTGAATTCTTCCCAATTTGCTTGTGAGTAGTTAAAATGAGATTGACATGGGACTTGAATTGGGTTTGAAGAAATTGACATGAAAACTGGGATGTGATCTGATCCTGAAAGTGGCCCTGGGGAAATATCATGATGGAATATATTAAAAGCTTGGTTTGAAAAAATTAAGTCAGGTTTACCATTACCGTTTGGTGTGAAAACTGTGTTGAAGTCTGGGCCTTGAAAAGTTAATCTTTTTTGGTTGTGTAGCGCTAATAGTTGAATTCCACGTTGATTAATGGTATTATGTTGGAAAGCTTGGTGTCTAGCGTTAAAGTCTGCAAGTATAAGTGTAGGTGCATTGTTATTGAATAAGGTATTTAAGTCTGTGTAAGGGATGTAGGTATTGGGTCTGACATATGTGGTGGCAACTATGAGGGGTCCAAGTGTTGTGTGTGTTTTAACTGCAAGGAAATGCTTGTATGTCCAGTCTGTGATGAATTCGTGTTGAATGGTGCTTTTTATCATGATTGCAACTCCATCGTTGGCATCGCCGTCAGTCTGTCGTGTTGTGTAACCAAAGAATCTAATTTTATGTGTGTTGTACGTACAGGTGCTGTTAATTAGTATTATGTCTGGGTCATTATCTAAAATTAATTGTGTGAGTAGGTGTCTGTTAGTGTAGTAGTGTCTTATGTTGAATTGGATGACTCTTAACATGATGGGGTATCGTGAAGTGAGCTATGTGTGGGGAAGTGGGGGGATGGTGGGGCCCGGGTTGGAGAGGGAGAGGATGAGGAGCGGACTCCTCCAAAAGATGGAGATTTGGAGGTATATTTGGTGTTTTTTCTTGGGGTTTCGACTTTACGTGACTTTGACCGAGAACGGTTTAATTCAGGGGAGGATATCTCAGCTGGACTGGTGGGTTTTCGTTTTAGAGGAGATTGGGGAGGAATGGTGGGCGTTTTTGGTGTAGGAGGGGGGGGGGGAGGCATGAAGGATGTTGGGGTAGTAAGGTTAGGAAGGTCAGGGTCAGATGCATTGAGAATTGGGTCAGTGACATTTGTGAGGGGGGGGGGTTTGGGTGGGGGGATCTTGGGGTTCATTTTCAGTGGTGAGAGGGATTGACATTTCAGGGATTTCGTTGGCGCTTGGGGGTTGAGGAATAGGGGTAGTGGAGGATGAGTTGGAGGTAGAGGTTGAGGGTAGTGGAATAGGAAGAGGAGTGGCTGAGAGAGATGGATTGTGAGAGTTCTTGCTGTGCTGGAACCAAGACTCAGGGATCATGATGGCAGGGAGGTTGTGGGCAGTCAGGCCATCATTTAGGAGCTTGTTAAACTGTGGGGTGACTTTTTGGTTCGTGAGGTGGAGTGCAACATTAACAAGGACTGAAGTTTGGGCGAATATTTCGCGGTTGAACAATGGGCCGGGAGGATTGATGTTGGGTGGGGTAGGGGGGAGGATTGAGGGATGTGTGAGGTGGTCGCTGAAGCATATGATGTGGCAGTGACTGGGTGGGATGAGAATAAAGGACGTGTTTGGTTGGGAGTGGTTGGAGTGGCCTTTGCATTTTTTCTAGTGTCTTTTAAGACATTGAGACGGAAGGGACATTCGGCACTGATTGCAATGTGAGGGCCATTGCAGTTTGAGCATTTCAGAGTGATTGAAGAGCAGGTGGTAAATGAGTGCCCTGACTCAGCACAACGAGAGCAAGTTACTGTTTTTTTACATTGGGCTGTGGGATGTCCGTAAGCATAACAGTTATAGCACTGCCTGAGATTGATCCAGGACTCAGGGGTCAGAAAATCAGGCGGCAAAATCACATGAAATGCCTTGAGACCTGTTTTTAGAAGCTTACTGGCCTCCTGAGGGGAGGCACATCGAATTTTGAGGGCTTGACGTTGGGTTTTAAATACTTCACAGACAGTGATGGAGTTTTTCTTGGAAATTTCCCTGGCAATCTCATCTTCGTCTTTGTTGAAGATGTTCTTGTCAGGGTGCAGAATTTTGACTGTACAGGCAGCTTTAAGTTCTGGGGAGAGGACTAGTTCATAACCAGCAGATTGGAGTTTCTTTAGAGTGGCGGGGTTGAGATATGCATCAAGATCTTTTTGTGAAGCAAGTCTTATTTTGATTACATTGAGATTTTTGAAAACTCTGACTAATTGGGTTTGAGTGATACTAAATATGTGAGAGCCTGGGTCATCAGGGGGTTTGTTAATGCATTTAAATTTGACATACAGTGCCATACTGAATCATTGGGAGAAACAAGTTTAATTGCTAACTATAAGAAAAGTGAAAATGAATGGGGAAAATAACAAGTTAGGGAGGTAGAGTTAATTGAACATTTTTATGGAGAATTTTAAAACTGTACCCAGGGGGCACCCCTATGGGATGTCCCCAGAAAAACCTAACTCCTACCTATGTCCTTGGACTGTAGGCAAGCCTATGTCACCAGACCCTAACCTACTTGAAGTATAAACCCTACCCACTTGCCTCCTATAACCAGGGGCTAAACCCCCCCCCCCCCCTTCATGGCAATGCCTTCAGGGTTCGGCGTCGTACTACAAGTGGGCTTCTAATGGGCGGTAGTGGGTAATATTTAATAATTTAGAAAAGGAAAAGTAGTGGGAAAGGTTTTGGGGAAAAGATAAGAGTATAGGAAAGTAATGAGAATGGACAAGGATGATGATGAGATATGAGGTGAGATGCAGTGAGCTGATTGGCCGGGCGAGCGCAGATCGAGGTGTCGATTGGAGGAGGAGAGAGAACTGATGGAGGAAGCAATGGGGCTAGGTTTTTCTGGTCCTCAACTCGTCCATCTTCTTCTACTGCTGCTTGAAGATCTTCTTTCTTCTTTCTTCTTCCGCTTGTAGATGGGGGTGGGGGGGCTACAGGCCTGTAAGAGAGACCAGAGCGTCACCAAGTACCACTCCCTGCCCACCTCCCTTTTTACCCTACCCATGAGCAATAGGGCCCTGTGATTGGCTTAGCCGTGCGCCTGGGAAGGGCTATGTCAGCCCGCTCGTTTTGAACAGTAGGATCCTTCACCTGCCTGGTTTCATCCCTGTAATATCTTCCTGGGAGCTTATTTGTGACGTTCTTTAATGGCTGATGGGAGTAAGAGGGTGGCACCAATGTATTAGAATGTCTGTTACCAGGATAAAAAAATACTGGTGTGAACTGAGGACAAGTTATGAGCCTGGCATTTGGGGAGGATATGAGGCGAGTGTTATGGTGCACCATAGGAGGCCTGTGATTGGTGGAGAGCGCAGGAGTGCCAAGGTGTTCCCAGGGACAACTTATAAAAGGATAAATCTTGCTGACGTGATTACTACTTCAATAATAAAAATAATATTATTTTTTCTTCAAAATAAATATATTATTGTGAAAATTTAAATGTATAATGAACGTGCAAAAATATTAGGGGGACAGCTGGAGATAAATGAATGGAAATAGAGGGATAAATAAACACATATAGGTAGATGATCGCTAAATACGGTAATATTTGGGTAGCTCGAATATTAAATATGAGTGTAAATGAAAGTAAGTATTAATTAGGATTAATTAGATAACTTACACATAAAGATCGCTAGCAAGCTGAGAGAGAGAGAAACAGAGAGAGATAACTGCAGTACGAAAGGGTGTGTCAATTTCTTTATGAATCTTTTAAGTGTACCTTACATGTTACAGTACACTGTCATCCCCCCCCCCCCCCTGGACGGTGTGATCGAACTGGACCCAGCCGGGGACTGGGGGGGGGGGGGGGGACCCTCTTTGAACGAGTGACAGCGTACTGCAACAATTAAAGGCACAGTTCAAAGATTCATAAACAAATTGACACACCCTTTCCTACTGTTGATGTCTTCTCTCTCTCTCGTTCTCTCTCTGTCTCTCTCTCTCTCTCTCTGTTTCTCTCTCTCTCTCTGTTTCTCTCTCTCTCTCTGTTTCTCTCTCTCTCTCTGTTTCTCTCTCTCTCTCTCTGTTTCTCTCTCTCTCTCTCTCTGTTTCTCTCTCTCTCTCTCTGTTTCTCTCTCTCTCTCTCTGTTTCTCTCTCTCTCTCTCTCTCTCTCTCTCTCTCTCTCTCTCTCTCTCTCTCTCTCTCTCTCTCTCTCTCTCTCTCTCTCTCTCTCTCTCTCTCTCTCTCTCTCTCTCTCTCTCTCTCTCTCTCTCTCTCTCTCTCTCTCATAGCTGATAGTCGATGGGCCAGATCTCTAAGTCACACGAATTGGTACCATGCAAGGGGGTAAACAAATTCAGCTTAACGGGAGACAGACCGTCTTTCTGGACCCCCTTCTCCCTGATGTTTACCCCACTAGTTTTGAGATTTTAAGACGTTGATTCCATTAGTTTGGGAATTGTATGACCTTTCATCCCATTTCTTTGTCAATAATAGGACCCTTTGTGCCAATTTATGTGTAAATTTTTCCTGGCGAGCGAAAGCGAGCCTGTAATTTTAGGAGGAATCGGTCTTTGGCCGGGACTTTTTTCTACCGAAAAATTTACAAATCTATCTTCAAGGAGGGTCTAGGGGGTGTTTTTTGAAGCTTGATGGAGGTCTAGGGAGGAAACTAAAACAAAATATAACAATAAATTAATTAACACCTTACGAGCGGGCCCGTCAGTTTTTTTCCATTACGCGCCCAGCGTTTTTTTTTTACCCTAAATGGCCTTGTTTCCGTGCTCTTTTTCATGCATAAACAAGAGCCTGAGCGTAATACAATTATGTTTCCTTGAAAGGGCATAAATTGAGCTTTCCAATGACACCAGACCCATCCTTCTACGACCACGTGTTCTCTTGCAACGATCGTGCAACACGAGTGCAAAAACCCTAAAATACAGTAATTTCCTTATATAATTCCCTGTGTGGCGAGGTAGGGAGGGTGGAGTTGTGTGGAGTAGATGTCAGTAGGCGCGCGGGTGTCCGTGCCGAGCAGTAATGAGGTACCCTACGCTCCTCCCGTCGCTCGTCTCTCTCTCACAGCCATTCTTGCTCAAAAATTGCACACAGACTTAAGTCGGTCCCCGCCACATAGTCCAGGTTTTTAGATACGGACTTAAGTCGGGCCCCGCTAATTAGGGGTAATAGACCAAACAAACAGCCACTGTCCTGGTTAATTTCTTGGTCGATTTTTCTATCTATGTATTATTTGTTTAGTTTACTCCCTAGACCTCCATCAAGCTTAAAATAACAACCCCAGGACCCCTCTTCAAGATATATTTGTACATTTTTCGTAAGAAAAATGTCTCGGCCGAAGATTACAGGCTCGTTATCGTTCGCCAGGTAAAACTTGACATCTAAATGACACAAATTGATAGTATTAATATTGACAAAGAAATGGGAGGAAAGGTCTTAAAATTGTCAAACTAATGGGCCGAACATCTTAACATCTGAAAATAATTGGGGCTAAACATGAGAAAGAAGGGGGACCAGAAAAACGACCCATCTCCCCTTAGTAGTCGGTAAAGGACTATCAAGTGATATGTGAAGTCAATCAATCTATCTATCTATCTATATGCTCAGGCCCAATCCCCATTTTGGGGGTAGCCGACTCAAGACAGAGCAAGAATGGGGAAAACACAAAAACAACATAAAACAACAAATAAACACAGATAAAAAACACAAACTCACACACATCCAGGTCACCCAGGAGAAGACCCAGAGACCAGGGTCACCAAGGTCGCTCCAGCACTCCCCCGGCCCCCGACCACCCGGAGAGGTTCCGATCTCGGCAGGCAGACATGCAGCGGAGCCAAAGCCACAAGCCCTCCCACCACACTTCTAGGCGCACCCTTCATATTAATCGTCTCCTCGGGCCAGGCGCCTGATGGACTATTATCTAGTCCAACTTGCGCCCGACCCCTTACTCCAAATGACCACGTGTTCACTCAACTATTCACAAGCATTTTCCATTCACTCCTGTCCACCACCACTTCCCCTGCCTGATCTATAGTCATTCCTCTATCATCCAAAGCCTTTCTTACACAGTCTCTCCATCTCAATGGGGGTCTTCCTGCCCTTCTATCTCCCCTTGTACCTGACTCACATATTCTCTTTGTAAGCCTTTCATCTCCCATTCGTTCAACATGACCATACCAGCTCAGCACCCTTCTGTCCACTCTGGCTGACAAATGTTCCTGCTGCCCCACTCTCCTACGTATTTCTTCATTCCTCAATCTGTCTCTACGAGTAACTCCACACATACTCCTCAAGCAGCTCATCTCCATCACATCCAGCCCTCTTTTCTCCTTTTTCTTCAGAGCCCATGTCTCAGCCCCATACATCACTGTTGGCACAACAATTCCTTGATACAGTGCACTTTTTACTTTCACTCCGAGATTTCTCGTCTTCCACATACTTCCCATTACTCCGAAAACCTTCCTTCCTTCACACACTCTTTGTTTTACCTCCACTCCTGCTTACCGTTCCTCCTAGATATTTAAAACACTCTACTTGTTCCAATATTTCCCCATCCAGCCTCACATCTAGATTCACCCTATGCTCTCCCCTATTACACACCATTACTTTACTTTTATTGATGTTCACCTTCAGTTTCCTCCTTCCACAAACCACACCAAACTCTTTGACTACCCGCTGCAGTTTCTCATCAGAATCCGCCATCAATGCTGTGTCATCAACGAACAGCAACTGATTCAATTCCCAATCTCTACCATTCTTTCCTACTAAACCCAATCCTCTTCCCATAGTTCTCCTTTTCACCTCCCTCACCACACCATCCATAAACATATTAAACAGCCATGGTGACATTACACAACCCTGTCGCAAACCTACCTTTACCTCAAACCATTCACTCAACTCACCATTTCCTACTCTCACACATGCTCTGCTTCCTTCATAAAAACTCTTAACTGCTTCTAACAAATGTCCTCCTATTTCATAAATCCTTAACACCTTCCACATTGCTTCACGGTCCACACGATCATGCGCTTTTTCCAAGTCCATAAAAGCCCAAAATATCTCCTTATGCTTCTCTAAATACTTCTCGCATAACTGTCTTACTGCAAACATCTGATCCACGCACCCTCATCCCCTCCTGAAACCGCACTGTTCTTCTCCTATTGCAACTTCCGTACACTTTATTATCCTCTCTATCAACACCCTGCCATACAGCTTTCCAACCACTGACAACAAACTAATACCTCTATAACTTGAACACTCCTGCCGATCTCCCTTCCTCTTGTACAACGGCACAATACATGCACTCTTCCAGTCTATTGGTATCATTGACACAGCAAAGCACACATTGAAAAGTCTCACCAACCAATCTATTATCACATCTCCACCCTTCTTTATACACTCCAGAGCAATACCATCCAAACCTTCTGCTTTTCCCGCTCTCATTTGTTTTACTGCTTCTTTCACCTCATTTTCCTCAATCCTTTCATTCATTCCCTTGAATTCATTGAAGTCAATAACCGATGTAATAGTTATAAAATATCATGTCTACAACGATAGGAAACATGATTGTTTTGTAGCTTATAATAGCCAGCCTGTAACTTAGGAGGAACCAGACTTTTATATACTGTATATATATATATATATATATATATATATATATATATATATATATATATATATATATATATATATATATATATATATATATTTATATATATATTATATATATATATTGTTGTTATTATTATTTTTTTTTTTCTTGATACGTTTGATTGATAGCTAGATGGTGGCTAAGGGAGACGATCTACAACTATTCCCAAGGTCTATCTATCTATCTATCTATTGCCCGATGCCGTGATCCCCGAAGGGGTGGCCACGAACGAACCGCCTCCATGCACCTCTGTCCCCAGTCAGTCGACGCCCCTCCCCCCAACCAGCACCGCCTTCGTTCATATACTTCCTCACTCCATTCTTCCTCCTCTCCTTCGGTCTACCTCTCCCTCTCTGTCCCTCCACCTCGCTCTCGTACACCCTCTTAGTCATTCTCTCGCTTTCCATACGTTCCATATGCCCGAACAATCTCAAGTTGTTCGTTTTCACACTTTCCAGCACATCTACCTCCACACCACACCTCCTTCTTACTTCTTCATTAGTCTGTCTATCCCTCCATGTAACTCTGCACGCACTTCTTAAGTAATTCATTTCCACTGCTCTTACTCTTGGTCGGAGTCTCTCAACCAACGTCCATGCTTCACTTTCGTAAGTCAGTGTCGGCATTACCACACTGTCATGCAAGGACTTCTTCACTTCCATACTGACCACCCTATTTCTTGTTACTGCTTTCAGCGTTCCTACAACCCTCTTCCCCTGTTGTACCCTCTCCCGCACTTCTTCATCCATAGTCCCATCTTTACTCAACACACTGCCCAGATACTTGAAAGAGCTGACGATCTCCATAGACTGACCGTTCAGCTTCACCTCACACTCTGTGACCATAACCTTGCTCTTCACGGCATTTACCTTCAAAGTCCGTTTTTCGCACACTGTTCCAAACTCATTTACCAGACCCTGCAACTCCCATTCATTATCACTCATCAGAACTGTATCATCCGCAAACAGCAGTATAGGTAGCTTCCACTCATTTCCCTCCCTTTTCAGCGATACACCAACATCCACTGATCTTGATAGTATTTCTTTCATGACTCCATCCATATATAGTCAACAACCACGGGGACATCACACACCCCTGTTTCAAACCAACATTCAGGTCAAAGAACTCGCTCTGCTCACTCTCCACACGTACTGCCGCCTTTGCACCCTCATACATGCTCTTCACTGCTTTCAGCATCTTGCCATCTACTCCGTATATTCTAAGTACTTTCCACAAACCTTCTCTATCCACTCTGTCATAGGCTTTCTCCAAGTCCATAAAGGCTACATACACCTTTTGTTTCTTCTCCAGATATTTCTCCACAACACAATTCAGGGTAAAAATATGATCTACACATCCTCTTCCCTTCCTAAAATCTCCCTGCTCGTTGCCTATCTATTTCTCCGTTCTCACTCTCACTCTCTCAATCACTACCCTACTGTATACCTTCCCTACTACGCTTAGAAGACATATTCCTCGGTGGTTACCACACACTCTTCTTTCCCCTTTGCTCTTATATTATGCCAGTCTTCCAGTCATCGGGTGCACTCCCCTTCTCCCATGCTAGTTTGCACATTTTCCATACCCATTCGATCACTATCTCACCACCATACCTCAACATTTCCCCACACACTCCATCTGTTCCTGGTGCTTTCCCCAACTTCACTCTTTTCATGGCTTCCCACACTTCTGACCTCCTGATCCCCACCTCCTCCTCCACTACTTCTCTTCTTCTCCCTCCCATACCATATCATACTATGTTTGCTGGCTCTTCATTCCTTACATTTAGCAACTCATTGAAGTACTCCCTCCATCTTTCGACTTTCTCTTGCTTCTCGGCTAGCATTCTCCCATTCTTATCTTTCACACCCTTACTGTTTCCCTTGCCACCTTCCCTAACTTTCTTGACTTCTTTCCAGAACAGTTTCTTACTCTCCCTCCATTTTACACTCAGATTCCTTCCAAATTCCTCATCTACTCTTCTCTTACTTTCCTTCACTACTCTCTTCACCACCCTCTTACTCTCCACGTACCTCGCTCGTTTCTGTCTCTCGAAATCTTCATTCCCTCTACTACCCAACCACTCTCTATATGCGTTCTTCTTTTCTTCCACAGCTATTTTTACCTCTTCTGTCCACCATGCTGTACCTTTCACTCCCCTCCCTCTTCTCCTCACTCCACTCCCAAGGTCCATCATTGAAATTTTGCATTTTTGTTTTGTATTTATATTTTTTAGCTGTTGATCTTGGGTGCCGTCGTTAAGTACATACAATAACAATTATATAATAGTATCCATATATCGTACATGTCTACATATAGTAGTTTTGAAAAGTTAGAAATATGGAAAATATATTAAACAGGTTACGGGAAAAAGACATACAATACCGGTATGTTAATAATAAGACGATAATTAAAGGAATGTAATTATACTTTTAAATCAGCTCATTAAGCATCTGTGTCTCATTAAATGCCACTTGATTATCACATTACCCCAGCACACAACCCGCAGCTGTGGAGACGCTAATTGCTGTGGATAGTCCAGGGAATTATTGGAGGCATATATGTTTTTATTTTTTGTATTTATCATATATTTATTATACATACATATATATATATATATATATATATATATATATATATATATATATATATATATATATATATACCTGTATATACATTTATATTCTGTTTTCCCTTAGACCTCCATCAAGCTTAAATAACAGCCTTTAGACCCCCTTTCGAGATAGATTTGTACATTTTTTGGCAGAAAAATTTCCCTGCCCAAGGCCGATTCCTCTTAAATTACAGGCTCGCTGTCGCTAGCCAGGAAAACATCGACGCCAAAATGGCACGAGAGGTCTTATAATTGACATAAATGGGGCGGAAGTTCTTAAAATCGCCAAACTATATATACTTGTATATACATATATAACGTGTTTTCCCTTAGACCTCCATCAAGCTTAAATAACAGCCTCTAAAACCCCTTTCGAGATAAATTTGTACATTTTTCGGCAGAAAATTGTCCCGGCCCAAGGCCGATTCCCCGATTCCTCTTAAATTACAGGCTCGCTATCACTCGCCAGGAAAAAATCGATACCAAAATGGCACGAAGGGTCTTATAATTGACAGAAATGGGGCGAAAGTTCTTAAAATCGCCAAACTAATGGGGCCACCGTCTTAAAATCCCAAAGGCAATGGGGCTAAACATGAGGGATAAACTGGGAATTAACCCCTTCATTACCGGCGCCGTCCCTTTATCTTTATATCTGGCTACTATTAGACGATTGTATTCAGTTAAAAGAAAGCCTCCAAATCAACAGGCATTCCAATTTCTCACTTAAGGGGGCTCACCTGCTTTTTTTTTTTATCTTTCTCTCCTTTTCTCTCTTTCTCTGACTTGTATCCATTTGGCCCCATTCAGCCATCTGTTTTAAGAAGTTTATCCCCATTCAGGTGTCGATTTCTTACTGGCGAGCGTTAGCGAGCCAGCATTGTATGGAGAAATCCGGCTTCACCGGAGACGTTTTTCTATCGAAAAATTTACAAACTTAGCTTGCTGTAAAACAAAAATATATATATGCTAACTCACTACCGCTCGCCAGGAAAATATTGACACCTGGATGGGGGTAAACGTCTTAAAACAGTAGACTGAATGGGGCCGAATGGATACAAGCCAAAGAGAGAGGGAAAGAAAGAGAAAAAAAAGCGAGGTGGGCCCCCTTAACCCCCTTTCACGACCACCGATCTTTCTTAAACTGCACAAAAACTACTAAATATAGCTAGAATATAATTTAAAAGACGTCGCCGGTACAGAAGGGGTGTGACGCTTCTGCATAGTAGTCACGTGCGGGCATGCGCGCGCGTCGGCTGCCCAGCCGTTTAGAAACCGTCTGGCGGCAGCCGGCCGGCCGGCTTTTCCTTAGTATATATCCTACGACAATGTAACTAATGTCTGGGATATTCTTATGTTGTTTCACAGCTTGTAGCTGCCCTTATTCTTAACCAACGCATCTTAGTATATTTTATTCTCGATAGTTGATTGTTTCATTATAATATATAAGATGTAAGTCTAGTGAGAGTGGGAGGAGACGAGCGGGAGAGAGAGACCGGCTGGGGGACGTTGCTTCGCGCGGAGAGTCCAGCTTGGGACGAGCCTGATGTTGCCATATGCATTTGATCGCAACGTTAGGCTTAGTTTCGACTCACGCACGGGGTAGACGATTTTGACCCGGCAACTGTGTTGAGTGTTGCCAAGCCTGGGATGTATTCTGCATGCCTAGGGCAGGGTCCAGACAGACTCAAGACTCAGAGCTCACCTCACTGTCGTACCCTTCGGACCCCCTTGATATCTATCCCTCTCAACCCCACTTAGAAACTTTCTCTCTTACTTTGTATACCTTCTTTCCACTACTTCACCAATCTATTTAATTATCCCATCCCCTTGATAGACCTTATATCTATTATTGTATTAACGACGAGCTCTCAGATAATTAGATAGGATTTTGGGCCTTATGCAGAGACGTAATTGTTAATGAGACCTAGGAAGCTTTTTTGTTGTCTCATATTTGGTGGTTTCATGCTTGCTAGTGTGTTCTTGTGTCAGGTTAGCAGGGGCTAGACCGGAGGGGGGGCTTTTTGCGATCCTTTAAGTAAAGTCTGCTGGTGCGAGTCCTGTGGACCCGCACGACTTTACTAGGATACCCGTGGGAGTCTGGGGGCATTTTCTTGTCTGTGTCCCTGTGTCCCTGTGTGTCTAGTGTTGTGTTGTGTGAGGGCCCTTGCCTAGTCCACTCAGCACTGCGCTAGCACGTCTTGCTTTTGTTTTTGGGTCGCCAGGAGAGAGTCAGATACTTGCGATCTGAGTCTCTCAAGAGAGCACCCTTTCAATTAGAGTAATTTGGCGCACAGACTTGGGAACGTCCCTAGGCTAGAGCAGGTGGCTCAGCCCGGGTATCCGAAGCCTATATCCTTCCGGCTAGACCTCTGCCACCTGGCAGATTAACAGCTAGGGGTTTATCATCTCTGTATGCTTGTTATTGTGCCACAGTTTACCGTTTTTGTGAGCATTGCGAGTCAGGGTGTGGCTTAGAGACTCTGTCCGAGCAGGCTTGCCTGACTAAGAGTGAGAAGCACACCTGTATGTGGTTATGTTGCGAGTTGCTGCCTTTATTTAATTATACCTATGCCATTATACACTGTATGGCCTATCACTAGTATTTATTCCTGCTTATGAGTTAAGAGTTCTCTAAATCCGTAACGTACTTTCTTTGCTAAGCATCAGATCCTACAGTAGCCGCATGCAGTTTAGAAACCTGCATCTTGTCTACCTGTACGATGTTTTGAGGACTGTTTGCTTTCACCTTCTTTCACGCAGGGGTGATTAGTTGTATTAATTAACGTAACGTTAAATGCACTTTCTTCTAGTTTGTTATTAAATTGTTTCTGCAATTTAATTCCGTTATCTATCTTTTCCTTGAAGCTTTAAGTCAACTAAATTGTGTGATCTTTTATATAGCCTGCTTGACTATCAGCAGTCTATAGTGCGTGCACCCTGCAACCGAGTCATAGGATACCTCGTTGTCCAGGCAGGACTCTTGACGGTTTAGGGTGGTTTGTTGCCTGGGTTTATAGATAAGGGTTGGATCTAGCGTTTTCCGTTGTTGCTTGTTGCCGCATACCTAGTCCAATAGAAAGAGCCCAGTGTTTATATATCCCAGGACGTAACAGGGGTTAACCCCTTCTGTACCAGCGACGTTTCTGTATTTGATTCTAGCTAAATTTAGTCGTTTTTGTGCAGTTTAAGAAGGATCTGTGGTAATAAAAAGAGTTACGTGAGATAGTTGGATGTCTGTTTGTTGCTGGAGGCCCTTTTAAAACTGAATAAAATCGTCTAACAGTAGCAGGAAAAAGTGAAAAGGACGGCACCGGTAATGAAGGGGTTAAGCCAAGCTGACGTAATGGGATGAGCAGCGATTTGAGTCCGATCGATTTAATTGGCTCATATTGTATGTATTTATATTTTATACCTCAATGTGTATCGTTATAATCTTTCATCATATCATTAATTTTTGGTAATATTCATCAAAACACTCATGACGTCTCTCATAGTATTTCATAAGTACCTCAATGTAGTCTATCTCTGTCCTTGTTTGATAAATATATTTATAATCCTCGATATTTTTGTCTTTCACATGTGCACATCATAATACTTCATAATATTCAAATATTCTTATAATATTGATTTGTGCTACTAATTATACCTCCACAGAATTAATCTAAAATCAAATTTGTATTTTTTTTTTTTGTACATTTTCTCTCAAAACCACTATTAAAATATTTAATCTAAGCTTTAATTTTATTATTTTCGTTAACTTATTTAAATCCCAAGGTTGTCTATCCATGTATATGTATATGTGTTCATATTATTGTACGTCTCTTCCACCAACAATATCATATTTCAGTTTTGTCTGTACCTGTGTACCCATTTCCTATTATATATATCTATTAATCAGTTATGTCAATCTTTCTATATATTTCTATCTATCCATAGAATCTACTAACTTTTAATTACCTCACATATATATATATATATATATATATATATATATATATATATAATACAGTATATACTGTATATATATATATATATATATATATATATATATATATATATATATACACAGTATATAATATATACTGTTTATATATATAAATATATATATACCGGTATATATATAAATATATATATATATATATGTCATTATTTTCTTCATATATGTGTCTTAATTTCCACCTCAAAATATATTTGTATTCTTATCTTTAGAATGTATATTATCATAATGCTTTTCCTATCTGCTATAATATTAATCTTGCGTTAATGTTTTACTTTGTATCCATTCGTATACCTTTGTAAGCGCACAATATATCTTATATATTAGTTATATTACATAAATATTTCCTTTAATTTCCACCTCTCCTATGACACTATTAGTATAATATTTCACTATTGTTCTTCCCCTCTACTTCCACTTCTCTACTCATGAAGTCATACCCCTTTCCAGATTCAATACGTGTTTCTGTTCTGTGTTCTGGTTATTATTAGACGATTTTATTCAGGTTAGGGCAGATATAAGGAAGGCAGAAGGTTAATTTGGATAGTCTTTACCATTTTCAATCCCACAAATCCTTCCTCTATCTATCTGTATCTATTGCCTGACGCCGTGATCCCCGAAGGGGTGGCCACGAACGAAGTGCAACCATGCACCTCTGTCCCCAGTCAGTCGATGCCTCTCCTCCCAACCAGCACCGCCTTCATCCATATACTTCCTCACTCCATCCTTTCACCTCTCGTTCGGTTTACCTCTCCCTCTCTGTCCTTCCACTTCGCTCGCGTACAACCACTTAGTCATTCTCTCGCTTCCCATACATTCCATATGGCCGAACCATCTCGAGGTGTTCCATTTCACACGTTCCAGCACATCTATCTTCACACCACACCTCCCTCATACTTCCTCATTCGTCTGTCTATCCCTCCATGTAACTCTGCAAGCACCTCCTAAGTAACTCATTTCCACCCATCTCACTCTTGGTCTGAGTCTCTCCACCAACGTCCATGCTTCGCTTCCGTAAGTCAGTGTCGAGATTACCACACTGTCATGCAAGGACTTCTTCACTTCCATACTGACCACCCTATTCCTTGTTACTGCTTTCAGCATTGCTACAACCCTCTTCCCCTGTTGCACCCTCTCCTGCACTTCTTCATCCATACTCCCATCTTTACTCAGCACACTGCCCAAATACTTAAATGAGCTGACTATCTCCATAGCCTGACCGTTCAACTTCACCTCACACTCTGTGGCTTCACCCTTTTCGAAGACCATAACCTTGCTCTTCCCCGCATTTACCTTCAGATTCCATTTTTCGCACACTGTTCCAAACGTATTTACCAGACCCTGTAACTCCCATTCATTATCGCTCATCAGAACTGTATCATCAACAAACATCAGTACAGGTAGATCCACTTGTGTCCCTCCCGAATCAGCGATACACCAACACCCACTGCTCTTCCTAATATTTCTTTCATGATTCCATCCATACATACAGTAAACAACCACGGGAACATCACAGACACCCCTGTTTCAACCCAACATTCAGATCAAAGAACTCGCTCTGCTTATTATTCACATGTACTACCGCCTTTGCACCCTCATACATGCTCTTCACTGCTTTCAGCAACTTGCCATCTACTCTGTATATTCTAAGTACTTTCCACATACCTTCTCTATCCACTCTGTCATAGGCTTTCTCCAAGTTCATAAAGGCAACGTGCAGCTTTTGTTGCTTCTAAAGATATTTCTCCACAACACATTTCAGGGTAAAAATCTGATCTACACATCCTCTTCCCTTCCTAATCCTGCCCTTCTCGGCACCTATCCATTTCTCCGTTCTCGCTCTCACTCTCTCAATCACTACCCTACTGTACACCTTCCCTACTACGCTTAGAAGACATATTTCTCAGTGGTTACCACACACTCCTCTTTCCCTTTTACCCTTATATAGGGGGACTATTATGCCAGTCTTCCAGTCAACAGGTGCACGCCCCTTCTCCCATGCTACTTTGCACATTTGCCATAACTATTCGATCACTATCTCACCACCATACCTCAGCATTTTCCCACACACTCCATCTATTCCTGGTGCTTTCCCCAACATCACTCTTTTCATGGCTTCACACACTTCTGACTTCCTGATCCCCACCTCCTCCTCCACTACTTCTCTTCTTCTCCCTCCCATACCCTATCCAACTATGTTTGCTCTCACTTCATTCCTTACATTCAACAATTCGTTGAAGTACTCCCTCCCTCTTTCGACTCTCTCTTCCTTCTCGGCTAGCACTTGCTACCTTCCCTAACTTTCTTGACTTCTTTCCAGAACAGTTTCTTACACTCCCTCCATTTTACACTCAGATTCCTTTAAAATTCCTCATCTACTCTTCTCTTATTTTCCTTCACTACTCTCTTTTTCTCCAAGTACCTCACTCTTTTCTTTCTCTCCAAATCTTCATTCGCACTACTACCCAACCACTCTCTATACGCTTTCTTCTTGTCTTCCAGTTATTTTTACCTCTTCCGTCCACCATGCTATACCCTTCACTCCCTTCCCTCTTCTCCTTACTCCACACACCTCCTCACAAGCTGCATATATCTCTTCCTTAATCCTCTCCGACATATGACGCGATTTTGAGCCTATTAGGGATACTTTAAAACCTTTGTTACCATCAGGGGTATTTAGAAACCTTTAGTTTAGTTACTTCAACCTCTGCAGTTGTCTTTGAGTTAGCTGTGGGCAGAAAACTAATTTTGGAGAGGTAATTATAAGAGTGAGAGAACTATTTCTTATTGCTAATCTGACAACCTCTGCGTCATATGAGCGTGAGAGGGTTAATATCTAATTCACTTACGATTTACTTTGCCATACTATAGTCCGTTTCTTTTCAACTAACGGTAAATTGCAAAGTTCCTATCTAGATTTCTCATTTATTTAAAAAAAACTGGTGGTGAAATATGGTGCTAATTATATAAACTTGGTCTTAATATGATGCAGAGACATAGTAGTTTCATAATTTTCCTTGAAGTATCGAGAAATTAGCTGCAAAGGGATTCAATTTATCGTCAGCTGAAATGAAACTGAGTATAATCTTCATTAAAATTCGAAACCATCTTCCTATTTGAGTTATATTACATATACGCTACTTTACATTGCTCATCTCTCGTGCTGCCATTATCATATTATTTCATTTTTGCCTCGCTCGCTCCCTTCCTCTTCGCTAATATTTGCCTTATCTCCTCCCTGCACTCTCACTTGTTTAACCCGCATGGTCTCTCTTCTCTCTCTCTCTCTCTCTCTCTCTCTCTCTCTCTCTCTCTCTCTCTCTCTCTCTCTCTCTCTCTCTCTCTCTCTTGCACACACACACCCTAGGCTCCTCTTCGCTTCTTTCTGCTCGCTTTGCCTGCCTCTCTCTCTCTCTCTTTCTCTCTCTCTCTCTCTCTCTCTCTTACACACGCACACACACACACCCTAGGCTCCTCTTCTCTTCTTTCTGCTCGCTTTGCCTCTCTCTCTCTCTCTCTCTCTCTCTCTCTCTCTCTCTCTCTCTCTCTCTCTCTCTCTCTCTCTCTCTCTCTCTCTCTCTCTGATGCGTATATACTTTAAATAATCCTTAAACTTGGTCTGTATTTCGCTTCCATCCCACAGCCGTTTTTTGTGTTGTTATATATATATATATATATACATTTATTTTATGTTAACCCATTCAGTACCGGTGACATTATATTCTGGCAACTATTGGACAGTTCCATTCAGCTTAGGAAGGATGTGCACCCGCTTAAAGATTACATACCATATCAATTGATCCTTTTAGCTACCATATATCCTTCCCATGCTTCATAAAATCGTCTAAATGCAGCTAAAATATAAACAAACAGACGTCGCCGGTACTGTAAGGGTCATATTGTGTTCTCTTTCCTTATGATGTCTTCCTTTGTCACTGTCTACATCATTACCACTATCGTCACCTGCATCATAAAGGGAGATTTTGATTGATATGTTAATTTATTTGTTTGGATATTATATTTATAGTTTCCTCCCTAGACCTCCATCAAGCAAAAAAAAAAAAAAAAAAAAAAAAAAAAAAAAAAAAAAAAAAACGAAAAAAAAACAATAATAATAATACCCCCAATTAAGATCCTGCTTCGAGATTATAATGCACACATTTTTCAGTAGACAAATGCCACGGCCTCCTCCTAAATTGAAAGCTCGCTATTGCTCGCCGCCAGAAAACAATCACAGCAAAAATGGCACGGAAGTTCTTAATTGCCCGACTAACAGGGCGAATGTCTTGCAATCTTAAGACTAATGGGCCTAACACGAGGGAAAAGGGGTTCCAGAAAACCCCTCTTAGCCCCATTGGCACATTGACGTATTTTTCATCATATTCTGATTACCACTAGACAATTATTTTCTTTAGCTTATAAACTACCCTGAAGGCTCAAAAGTGTTAAATACGATCTCTATAAACCTTCCAAATGCCATAGGTCTGTCCTAAACGGCATAGCATCGTCTACTTTTGGACAAAATAAAAGGTAAGCAACCGTCATCATATTTGTGTATCCGCCTCAAAAAAAAAAAAAAAAACACACACACACACAAATACACAGATGTGGAACTGTAGTCACACAATAGCCTGGATCCGCTACTATACCCTATTCCAAGTTAGTAGGACAATACGGTTGAGCATTAACCTTTAAAGTTCAGAAACGCGTAGAGTAATCGAGCTAACATTTCTACCATTTGGGAAGGTTAAACCAGGGAATAGGTGTGGAGATCTACAGCCCATTTGCTGTAGCCCCTTTTGAGTTATAGGGTATAGGCTCAGAATTAGTGTATTAGATTCACAATATGGCAAGAAAAAACTATTATTCGACAATTGGTACTTGCATATTACCCATCCATCCATCCATCCATCCATTTCTATTAATATATAATTGTTACTCGACCGTCTGCCAGTCAATCATTATGTATATATATATATATATATATATATATATATATATATATATATATACAGTATATATAATACAGAGAGAGAGAGAGAGAGAGAGAGAGAGAGAGAGAGAGAGAGCTGTCCACATATATACGCACATACATACGCCAGACAACCAGACATTGACACTATATGAATAATACACAACTTTTAGCCAGAACACCAATGTATTTTTGGATATTCTCTGATGAAACAACATGAAGTTATTTCTGGAATTTCTGGTTTATTTGGGATTATGATTTATACTGAAACTGTTGATTTATAAGATCTTAAAAGCGATGACGCAATGTTCAGTGGTTCTTAGTAATCTTTAAGGGGACCGACCTGTTTTTTTTTACTTTTTAGGTAGTAGCCATTCGACCCCATTCAGCCTACTGCTATAAGACGCTTATCCTCATCCAGGTGTCGATTTGAACCTGGCAAGCGATAGCGAGCCAGCATATTTTAGATTATGTTTTAGACAGCTGACTTAATTTTTAAATTTTTCGGTAGAAAAATGTCAACGGCGAAGCCGGATTTTTCCATACAATGATGGCTCGCTGTCGCTCTCCTGGAAAAATCGATACCTGAATGGGAATACAATTTCTTAAAACAGTAGGCTGACTGGGGCCGAATGCATAAAACCCAGAGAGAAAGAGCAGGTCGGTCCCCTTAAACGATTGGATGCGGCTTTGGAAGAACCTAAAACATCGAAGGGGTCCCAATAATAAACATCGAAGGGGTCCCAATAATAAACATCGAAGGGGTCCCAATAATAAACATCGAAGGGGTCCCAATAATAAACATCGAAGGGGTCCCAATAATAAACATCGAAGGGGTCCCAATAATCTTATCCAAAAACCATGTTATCTCTTATAGTGCTGATCATTGTTATTTAATATAATATATTATATTATCAATCTTTCCTTAATCTCATGACTTAAACTGCTGTAAACTTCGTGTGTCCAAGCATTTTGACCACAACGTCCCTTGCATTTGGCTCTCTGTCACTCTTTTGGCTCTGGGGGAGACACTCGCTACAGGTAGCCTGCCTTTTGTCTTCTCTATATACATTGACAAAACAGAGGTAAAATATAATAACATTTCCGTCACCACTCATACCCATAAATTAGTGTTAACCCTTTCAGTACCAGCGACGTGTGATATATTATATTCTAGCTATAATTAGGCGATATTATGCAGCTTAGGAAGGATCTGTGGTAGTTAAAAGGGTTGGTTGTAAGAGTTTGAAGCTTTTATATTGCTAGAGGTCCTTCCTAAGCTGAATAAAATAGTTAAATAGTTGCCAGATTATGATGAAAAGAACATCCCTGGTACTGAATGGATTAATGAGAAACAAGATAGCAGGAACCAAGCCATACTCATATTGATGTAGAAGATAGCAGGAACCAAGCCATACTCATATTGATGTAGAAGATAGCAGGAACCAAGCCATACTCATATTGATGTAGAAGTGCAAGAACAATTATCTTGGAATACAGGAACTTAGGGGGGTCACCGTTTTTTTTTTATCTTTCTCTCCTTTTCTCTCTTTCCCTGGCTTGTATCCATTCGGCCCCATTCAGCCAACTGTTTAAGACGTTTATCCCCATCCAGGTGACGATATTTTCCTGGCGAGCGATAACGAGCCAGCATTGTATGGAGAAATCCGGCTTCGCCGGAGAAATGTTTCTATCGAAAAATTTACAAATTTAGCTTGCTGTCACAAAATATATATATATATATGCTGGCTCGCTTCCGCTCGCCAGGAAAATAATAACACCTGGAAGGAGGTAATCATCTTAAAACAGTAGGCTGAAGGGGGCCGAATGGGTACAAGCCAAAGAGAGAGGGAGAGAAAGAGAAGAAAAGCGAGGTGGGTTCTCTTTAATATTCGCAACACAAGGATTGATTCAACAAAATGTCGGTAACATCATTTATGGGTGACACATTATTATGGTGACCCACTATTAACCCCTTCTGTACCGGCGACGTCTTTGTTGTATTTTTCAAGCTGTATTTAGACGATTCTGTGCAGTTTAAGAGGATATTGGGTAGTAAAATGGGTTAAGTGAGATAGTTGGAAGCCTGTTAATATGGGGTAGTAAAATGGGTTAAGTGAGATAGTTGGAAGCCTGTTAATATGGGGTAGTAAAATGGGTTAAGTGAGATAGTTGGAAGCCTGTTAATAAGGGGTAGTAAAATGGGTTAAGTGAGATAGTTGGAAGCCTGTTAATATGGGATAGTAAAATGGGTTAAGTGAGATAGTTGGAAGCCTGTTAATATGGGATAGTAAAATGGGTTAAGTGAGATAGTTGGAAGCCTGTTAATATGGGGTAGTAAAATGGGTTAAGTGAGATAGTTGGAAGCCTGTTAATATGGGGTAGTAAAATGGGTTAAGTGAGATAGTTGGAAGCCTGTTAATATGGGGTAGTAAAATGGGTTAAGTGAGATAGTTGGAAGCCTGTTAATATGGTTAAGTGAGATAGTTGGAAGCCTGTTAATATGGTTAAGTGAGATAGTTGGAAGCCTGTTAATATGGTTAAGTGAGATAGTTGGAAGCCTGTTAATATGGGATAGTAAAATGGGTTAAGTGAGATAGTTGGAAGCCTGTTAATATGGGGTAGTAAAATTGGTTAAGTGAGATAGTTGGAAGCCTGTTAATATGGGGTAGTAAAATGGGTTAAGTGAGATAGTTGGAAGCCTGTTAATATGGGGTAGTAAAATGGGTTAAGTGAGATAGTTGGAAGCCTGTTAATATGGGGTAGTAAAATGGGTTAAGTGAGATAGTTGGAAGCCTGTTAATATGGGGTAGTAAAATGGGTTAAGTGAGATAGTTGGAAGCCTGTTAATATGGGGTAGTAAAATGGGTTAAGTGAGATAGTTGGAAGCCTGTTAATATGGGATAGTAAAATGGGTTAAGTGAGATAGTTGGAAGCCTGTTAATATGGGGTAGTAAAATGGGTTAAGTGAGATAGTTGGAAGCCTGTTAATATGGGGTAGTAAAATGGGTTAAGTGAGATAGTTGGAAGCCTGTTAATATGGGGTAGTAAAATGGGTTAAGTGAGATAGTTGGAAGCCTGTTAATATGGGGTAGTAAAATGGGTTAAGTGAGATAGTTGGAAGCCTGTTAATATGGGGTAGTAAAATGGGTTAAGTGAGATAGTTGGAAGCCTGTTAATATGGGATAGTAAAATGGGTTAAGTGAGATAGTTGGAAGCCTGTTAATATGGGGTAGTAAAATGGGTTAAGTGAGATAGTTGGAAGCCTGTTAATATGGGGTAGTAAAAAGGGTTAAGTGAGATAGTTGGAAGCCTGTTAATATGGGGTAGTAAAATGGGTTAAGTGAGATAGTTGGAAGCCTGTTAATATGGGGTAGTAAAATGGGTTAAGTGAGATAGTTGGAAGCCTGTTAATATGGGGTAGTAAAAAGGGTTAAGTGAGATAGTTGGAAGCCTGTTAATATGGGGTAGTAAAATGGGTTAAGTGATAGTTGGAAGCCTGTTAATATGGGGTAGTAAAAAGGGTTAAGTGAGATAGTTGGAAGCCTGTTAATATGGGGTAGTAAAATGGGTTAAGTGAGATAGTTGGAAGCCTGTTAATATTGGGTAGTAAAAAGGGTTAAGTGAGATAGTTGGAAGCCTGTTAGTATGGGGTAGTAAAATGGGTTAAGTGAGATAGTTGGAAGCCTGTTAATATGGGGTAGTAAAATGGGTTAAGTGAGATAGTTGGAAGCCTGTTAATATGGGGTAGTAAAATGGGTTAAGTGAGATAGTTGGAAGCCTGTTAATATGGGGTAGTAAAAAGGGTTAAGTGAGATAGTTGGAAGCCTGTTAATATGGGGTAGTAAAAAGGGTTAAGTGAGATAGTTGGAAGCCTGTTAATTGCTGGAGGCCCTTTTTAAACTGAACACAATCGTCTAATAGTAGCTAGAGTATATTTAGAAAGACGTCATCGGTACAAAGAGGGTTAAGGGGAGATTTCCACTTGAGAATTTTTTTTCTTTACCCCTTTCTCCCTCATGTTTAGCCCCATTGCTTTTGAGATTTTAAGACGTTCGCCCCATTACTTTGGCGATTTTAAGACATTTCACTCCATTTATATAACTTTTAAGACCTGTCGTCCTATTTAGGTGTCGATTTTTTCCTGGCGAGCGATAGCGAGCCTGTAATTTAAGAGGAACCGGCCTGGGACATTTTTCTACCGAAAAATGTACAAATTTATCTTGAAAGGGGGTCAAGGGGGTGTAATTTCAAGCTTGATGAAAGTCTAGGAAACACTAAAAACCTCCTCTTAACCCTCTGAGTACCAGCGACGTGTGTTATATTGTATTCCAGTTATATTTAGACGATATTATGCAGCTTGGGAAGGATCTGTGGTAGTTAAAACGGTAGGTAGAGATAGTCTGAATCCTTATTATTAAACGGTAGGTTGAGATAGTCTGAATCCTTATTATTAAACGGTAGGTTGAGATAGTCTGAATCCTTATTATTAAACGATAGGTTGAGATAGTCTGAATCCTTATTATTAAACGGTAGGTTGAGATAGTCTGAATCCTTATTATTAAACGGTAGGTTGAGATAGTCTGAATCCTTATTATTAAACGGTAGGTTGAGATAGTCTGAATCCTTATTATTAAACTGTAGGTTGAGATAGTCTGAATCCTTATTATTAAACGGTAGGTTGAGATAGTCTGAATCCTTATTATTAAACGGTAGGTTGAGATAGTCTGAATCCTTATTATTAAACGGTAGGTTGAGATAGTCTGAATCCTTATTATTAAACGATAGGTTGAGATAGTCTGAATCTTTATTATTAAACGGTAGGTTGAGATAGTCTGAATCCTTATTATTAAACGGTAGGTTGAGATAGTCTGAATCCTTATTATTAAACGGTAGGTTGAGATAGTCTGAATCCTTATTATTAAACGATAGGTTGAGATAGTCTGAATCCTTATTATTAAACGGTAGGTTGAGATAGTCTGAATCCTTATTATTAAACGGTAGGTTGAGATAGTCTGAATCCTTATTATTAAACGATAGGTTGAGATAGTCTGAATCCTTATTATTAAACGGTAGGTTGAGATAGTCTGAATCCTTATTATTGCTAGAGGTCCTTTAGGTAGGACCTACCTACCGTTTTAAGGGGAGGTTTCTAGTTTGTTTCCTACTCCTCCAGCAATCTTAAAATGTCACCCCCTTGACCCCCTTTCAAGATTAATTTTTACATTTTTCGGTAGAAAAATGTCCGGGCCGAAGGCCGGTTACTCTTAAATTACAGGCTCGCTATCGCTCGCCAGGATAAAATCGACACCTAAATTGCACGAAAGGTCTTAAAAGTGACATAAATGGGGTGAAACTTCTTAAAATCGCCAAACCAATGGGGCGAACGTCTTAAAACTTCAAAAGCAAAAGTAAGGGAGAAAGGAGTAAAGAAAAAAATCCCTCAAGTGGAAATCGCCCCTTAACTACTACAGATCTTTCCTAAGCTGATTAAAATCGCCCAATAGTTGCCTGAATAGGATGAAAGGAACGTTTCTGGTACGACACGGGTTAAGGAGAGGTATTTAGTTTGTTCCCTAGACCTCCCTCAAGCTTAAAATTACACCCCCTTGAGTCCCTTTCAAGATAAAAAAATTACATTTTTCGGTAGAAAAATGTCCCGCCCTCTTAAATTACAGGCTCGCTATCGCTCGCCAGGATAAAATCGACACCTGAATTGCACGAAAGGTCTTAATATGGGGTAAAAGTTCTAAAAATCGTTAAACTAATGGGGCAAACTTTTTATAATATCAAAAGCAATGGGGCTAAACATGAGGGAGAAAGGGGTCAAGAAAAAAATCCCTCAAGTGGAGATCTCCCCTTAACATGGTCACAATTAATTCCATATTATTATATATATTTATTAGTTTTGTTGGGAAAAGTTTGGGAACTAATGATTAGGCTTGGTAAGAGAATATTAGTTCTACTTCGGAATGATGAAGATTACGGTAGGTATAATTAGATTACGGTAGGTATAATTAGATTACGGTAGGTATAATTAGGAAAGAATAGTTTTTATGGTATGGTATGGTTTGGTAGATTTGTTTAAAGTATGTCAAATTATGGGATAGTTAATGGGACTTAGATATTTTCGTTAACCCTTTGAGTACCAGCGACGTGTGTTATATTATGCTCAAGCTATATTTAGGCGATATTATGCAGCTTAGGAAGGATCTGTGGTTGTTATAAAGGTTGGTTGAGATTTGTTGAAGCCTTATTATTCCTACAGGTCCTTCTTAAACTGAATAAAATCATCTAAAAGTTCCCAGAATATGACGAAAAGGACGTCCCCTGGTACTGTATGGATAATTATGATTATTCATATACAAAATAAATAGTGAAATACATGTTAGAAATAGGATTTGTAATTCATTGCGGATGGAGATAACAGAGGAACAAATATTTTACAATGTTTTGACGCGCAGGGATTTGTTTTTTGTTTTTTTTTAATATGTGAGTTTGGTGTCCCCTCTCTCATGCATTGGCCCAAATCCCAGAGGAAATCACCACCTGCCCGACATATTCTAGGTGTGAACGTTTAAAATGCAACTCGCTTGGTGAACTGAAGGGGAGACGGACCGTTTTTTTCTATTTTTGTTTCTATTAGTTCATGTATTCCTTTATTTATCAGTGTTCTCGCTAGACCTCCATCAAGCTTAGAAAAACACCTGCTAGACCCACTTTCAAGGTAAATTTGTACATTTCTCGGTAGAAAAAAATTCCCGCCGAAGGCCGGTTCTTCTTACAATTACAGGCTCGCTATCGCTCGCCAGGAAAAAATCGACACCTAAATGGCACGATAGGTCTTAAAATTGACAACGAAATGGAGGTAGAGATATAAAGATCGCCAAACTAATGGACCGAACGTCTTAAAATCTCATAACTAGTGGGGCTAAACATGAGGGAGAAGAAGGTGCAGAGAAACGGTCTGCCTCCCTTTAATCTCGGTGTATTGGTGTCCTGCATATATATATGTCATTCTTACCCCTTGATGTCAGAGTAATTTGTCGACATCATTCCGATAGTACGGTAGATATTGGTAGATATTGGTAGATATTGGTAGATATTGCGCTTTTGCCTTTACCAAGTCTTCAGTTTAAGTGCAAATTAGACATTCTGAGTGTGGATTGTTTTGTTTTTTTATTTTACCCTGAACTACTTGATGTCACCAAAACTGACGATCCTGTGTAAGGTGGCAGAGCAGGGAACTGTACTACTCCTTAAGGGGGGGTTACCGTTTGTTTTTATCTTTCTCTCCCTTTCTCTGGCTTGTATCCATTCGGCCCCATTCAGACAACTGTTTGAAGACGTTTATCCCCATTCAGGTGTTGATTTCTTCCTGGCGAGCGATAGCGAGCCAGCATTGTATGGAGAAATCCGGCTTCAAAGACATTTTTCTATCGAAAAATTTACAGATTTAGCTGGCTGTAATAACAAAATATATATATGTTGGCTCACTACCACTCGCCAGGAAAATATTGACACCTGGATTGGGGGTAAGCATCTTAAAACAGTAGGTTGAAGGGGGCCGAATGGATGCAACCCAGAGAGAGAGTGAGAAAGAGATGAGGTGGGCTCCCTTAAGAAAATACTCTCTTAAAACAAGCGTACTATATTTCCTTCCATGCATAAAATCGCGGAGTATGTGAAAATTGAGAAGTCATATATTTTCCTAAGAACATCCAACACTCTCTCTAAGATGCGTCAGACAGTGGAGTGAAGCATCGTCTCTAAGATGCTTTAGACAGTGGAGTGAAGCATCATCTCTATGATGCGTCAGACAGTGGAGTGATGCATCGTCTCTATGATGCGTCAGACAGTGGAGTGAAGCATCGTCTCTATGATGCGTCAGACAGTGGAGTGAAGCATCGTCTCTATGATGCGTCAGACAGTGAAGTGAAGCATCGTCTCTATGATGCGTCAGACAGTGGAGTGAAGGATCGTCTCTATGATGCGTCAGACAGTGGAGTGAAGCATCGTCTCTAAGATGCTTTAGACAGTGGAGTGAAGCATCGTCTCTATGATGCGTCAGACAGTGGAGTGAAGCATCGTCTCTATGATGCGTCAGACAGTGGAGTGAAGCATCGTCTATGATGCGTCAGACAGTGGAGTGAAACATCGTCTCTATGATGCGTCAGACAGTGGAGTGAAGCATCGTCTCTATGATGCTTTAGACAGTGGAGTGAAGCATCGTCTCTAAGATGCTTTAGACAGTGGAGTGAAGCATCGTCTCCATGATGCGTCAGACAGTGGAGTGTATGATGCGTCAGACAGTGGAGTAAAGCATCGTCTCTAAGATGCTTTAGACAGTGGAGTGAAGCATCGTCTCTATGATGCGTCAGACAGTGGAGTGAAGCATCATCTCTATGATGCGTCAGACAGTGGAGTGAAGCATCGTCTCTATGATGCGTCAGACAGTGGAGTGAAGCATCGTCTCTAAGATGCGTCAGACAGTGGAGTGAAGCATCGTCTCTAAGATGCTTTAGACAGTGGAGTGAAGCATCGTTTCTAAGATGCGTCAGACAGTGGAGTGAAGCATCGTCTCTAAGATGCTTTAGACATTGGAGTGAAGCATCGTCTCTATGATGCGTCAGACAGTGGAGTGAAGCATCGTCTCTAAGATGCTTTAGACAGTGGAGTGAAGCATCGTCTCTATGATGCGTCAGACAGTGGAGTGAAGCATCGTCTCTAAGATGCGTCAGACAGTGGAGTGAAGCATCGTCTCTATGATGCGTCAGACAGTGGAGTGTAGCATCGTCTCTATGATGCTTTAGACAGTGGAGTGAAGCATCGTCTCTAAGATGCTTTAGACAGTGGAGTGAAGCATCGTCTGGGAATGGTAGCAAGCAGTGTCGTTATGACAGGTTAGGTACACTTGGATACCATAGTCTCTAACCCACTCATAAATATTCCTGGACACCATCTATCTCTGCTTTTGGAAGCATATCTTTGCAAACTAATTTCTGAATATAGTTTTCTATACATCCATTACAAAACTATATATATATACTATTTATTGAAATGCAAGTTCTATCTAGAAATCAATTCAGATCATTATAATTACATGAACACAAACATTGGGGGTCCACGAATTCTTAGGAGTGGGCTACAGAGTATGGTATCCGAGTGTACTTTTCTTTCGATAATAAGATCTACGGTAATAACATGCGGGAAGAGGGTGGGAAGTAACTCGATCCAATGTTGTATGTGTAGTGACTGGGTGCACACGAGGTGTAGTGGGGTGAGGGGACCTTTGCCGAGAATCATAAATTTTGAATGTATTTTAAAAACTTGCGTTGAGTGGCTTGCCTGATGGTATCGATTTAGGCAATGTACGGTCGCGCTAATAAGTCATGACCCAGATGTCATTACGTTTGGCTTGCTCTGTGCTGTATTAATGTCTGTCAGATGTTAAATAGGGTGGGTAAGTGTAGGAACATGTTTGTATATTTCACTATATACTGTAGGAAGAAATGAAGCTTAGATATTACTGATACCAATTATTGATCAAAACATAATTGGTACCGAGACATCACTTATTAGCGGGATTGTACCTCTGGACTTCGTGAATAATTTTTGCTACTTGTGCGATACTATTTACGCCGGTGGAGATGCTGAAGCTGGCTCCATTGCTAGAGTCAGAAACGGCTGGGGGAAGTTCAGAAAGTTGTTTCCTCTTTTGACCATGCGGGGACTCCCACTTCATCTTACGGGAAAGGTGTACAGTATGCTTCGTGTGTCAGAAATGCAATGACTTATGTCTCGTAGGCATAGCTGGTGAAAGTGGAGGATATTAATAGAATGGACCAGAATAAGAAGAGAATGGTCAGATCAAGATGTGGGGTTAAATTTATGGATGGAGTATCGAGTGAGGAACTAAGAAGGCATCTGGGCATTAGGAGCATCAGTGCAGACTTGGTTGATTTGGACACGTGGAGAGAATGGATGATCAAAATTGAGTGAAGAAATGTCGGACTGTGAACGTGGGGGAGCTGCGTCTTGGGGTAGGCCTAGAAAGACAGGAGATTAGGTACTTTAGTTTGATCTCAAAATATAGAACTTGACGGCAGAGGCAGCCCAAAACAGGGTCGCCTGGAACGCCGCCATTTAGTCTGTAGGAGTGAAACCACACTTATTGGGGAAGAAATAGTTTTTCTTAACTTGTAAGCGTGCAATAAAATGTACTTGGCGATATGAAGAACTGAGGTTTCTACCGAGTACATGATCTCTCTCTCTCTCTCTCTCTCTCTCTCTCTCTCTCTCTCTATCTATCTATCTATCTATCTATCTCTCTCTATCTCTCTCTCTCTCTCTCTCTCTCTCTCTCTCTCTCTCTCTCTCTCTCTCTCTCTCTCTCTCTCTCTCTCTCTCTCTCTCTCTCTCTCTCTCTCTCTCTCTCTCTCTCTCTCTCTATCTATCTATCTATCTATCTATCTATCTATCTATCTATCTATCTATCTATCTATCTATCTATCTATCTATCTATCTATCTATCTATCTATCTATCTATCTATCTATCTATCTATCTAGTATTATTGTTAGTTAAATCATTCAAACAAACATAATAATAATAATCACTCTGTCCTATTATTCCTCCTCAAACCTGGAAAATATTACTCTATAAACCACGACTCACTTTTTTTGTTCTGTCCTTTTCTATCTTTCTCTGGCTTGTATCCATTTGGCCCCATTCAGCCTACTGTTTTAAGACGTTTATCCCCATCCAGGTGTCAATTTTTTACTGGTGAGCGGTAGCGAGCCAGCATATTTTTTATTTTTGTTGGACAGCAGGCTAAATTTGTACATTTTTCGATAGAAAAATTTCTCCGGCGAAGCCGGATTTCTTCATATAATGCTGGCTCGCTATCGCTCGCCATGAAGAAATCGACACCTAGATGGGTATAAACGTCTTAACCCTTTCGTTGCGGGTGACGTTCTGGAACGTCCTGGCAAGTTACAGCAATTTCCAGGCTTTTAAAGCCTGTAAAAACTGTAAAAATCGAGTGTCAGTGGGCGGGAGCGTGAGGGGCCCACCTCCGACCCTCAGAGCTCTCACTGAGGTAGACTGTGTCTCGCGCGGGTCTCTCTCTCTGTCTCACAACAAGCGAGCGAGTGCTACCAAATAGCAGGTTTCCCGCGTTTCACTGGCACCGCTGCAGGTGAACCAGACCACGTACTAGGCCCGTTCTGGTCTCATTTTGAAGCTATTTTCACCTAGTTTCCGGCAGAATACACTTCATGTAATGCAGATGCTTGATTTATCATTCAGGAGTGCCTGAATATGCCCTAAATAGCCCAAACATAGCCGCAGAAAAAGGGTTAAGATAGTTGGCTGAATGAGGCCGAATGGATACAAGCCAGAGAAAGAGAGAAAAGGACAGAAATAAAAAAAAGCAGGTCACCCCCCTTAATCTCAGTGAAATTCGAGGAATCATTATTTTGAGGCTAAAACAAGACGACCCCATTATCCTCCTGCCCACGCACACACAAGGCTTAAGTTACATGGAGAATATTTGTGGCAGGTCTTGTAGGTATTGCTGATCTGGTAGGTATCGACTTAACCCCTTCTGCATGATGGCGTTACTTAATTTTATTTCTGGCTATTAATTAACCCTTTCAGTACCGGTGACGTTTATCGTGTCTTATTATCTATACAGTATATATAATATGCAATAATAATAGTAGGCCTAATTATATACAGTATAATTTTTTATTAATGATGATGATAATAATAAACATAGTAATACTAATAATACTAATAATAATAATAATAATACTAATAATACTAATAATAATATTAATGACAATATAGACCGAAGCAAACTGTATACCATAAAATAATACATAAGTGCAAGGGATCCTGAACTACTACGTCTGATAATTCTAGTTAATTATATTATTAGAAAATGATGCCATAATTAATTGGATACCTCATTAGTATCGGACCTGCCGTTCATATCAATGAGAGAGAGAGAGTGTGTGTGTGTGTGTGTGTGTGTGTGTGTAAATATATGGTGCAAATGAAATATCACAATATTTTCGGGAGGTCTTTTATACCAGGAATTTTGAGATGACATTTTTTGGAGTAATATGAAGTAGAATGTAGTAGTATGAAGTAGTATGAATGTAGTAGTATGAAGTAGTATGAATGTAGTAGTATGAAGTAGTATGAAGTAGTATGAATGTAGTAGTATGAAGTAGTATGAATGTAGTAGTATGAAGTAGTATGAATGTAGTAGTATGAAGTAGTATGAATGTAGTAGTATGAAGTAGTATGAATGTAGTAGTATGAAGTAGTATGAATGTAGTAGTATGAAGTAGTATGAATGTAGTAGTATGAAGTAGTATGAATGTAGTAGTAGTAGTATGAATGTAGTGTAGTAGTATGAAGTAGTATGAATGTAGTAGTATGAAGTAGTATGAATGTAGAAGTTATAAGTAGTATGAATGTAGTAGTATGAAGTAGTAATGAAGTAGTATGAATGTAGTAGTATGAAGTAGTATGAATGTAGTATAGTATGAATGTAGTAGTATGAATGAAGTAGTATGAATGTAGTAGTATGAATGTAGTAGTATGAAGTAGTATGAATGTAGTAGTATGAAGTAGTAATGAATGTA
Organism: Paralithodes platypus; assembly: GCA_032716605.1. NCBI lineage: Eukaryota > Metazoa > Arthropoda > Malacostraca > Decapoda > Lithodidae > Paralithodes > Paralithodes platypus. The sequence goes on along the minus strand of CM064575.1, from coordinate 76,879,005 downwards.
GTAGTATGAATGTAGTAGTATGAAGTAGTATGAAGTAGTATGAATGTAGTAGTATGAAGTAGTATGAATGTAGTAGTATGAATGAAGTAGTATGAATGTAGTAGTATGAAGTTAGTATGAATGTAGTAGTATGAAGTAGTAGTATGAATGTAGTAGTATGAAGTAGTATGAATAAAGTAGTATGAATGGAATAGTATGAAAGTGGAGTAGTATGAATGAAGTAGTATGAATGTGAAGTAGTATGAAGTAGTATGATGTAGTAGTATGAATGTAGTAGTATGAAGTAGTATGAATGTAGTAGTATGAATGTAGTAGTAGTATGAAGTAGTATGAAGTAGTATGAATGTAGTAGTATGAAGTAGTAGTATGAAGTAGTATGAATGTAGTAGTATGAAGTAGTATGAATGTAGTAGTATGAGTAGTATGAAGTAGTATGAATGTAGTAGTATGATGTAGTAGTATGAAGTAGTATGAAGTAGTATGAAGTAGTATGAATGTAGTAGTATGAAGTAGTATGAATGTAGTAGTATGAAGTAGTATGAATGTAGTAGTATGAAGTAGTATGAATGTAGTAGTATGAATGAAGTAGTATGAATGTAGTAGTATGAAGTAGTATGAATGTAGTAGTATGAAGTAGTATGAATGTAGTAGTATGAAGTAGTATGAATGTAGTAGTATGAAGTAGTATGAATGTAGTAGTATGAAGTAGTATGAATGTAGTAGTATGAAGTAGTATGAAGTAGTAGTAGTATGAATGTAGTAGTATGAAGTAGTAGTATGAATGTAGTAGTATGAATGAAGTAGTATGAATGTAGTAGTATGAAGTAGTATGAATGTAGTAGTATGAATGTAGTAGTATGAAGTAGTATGAATGTAGTAGTATGAATGTAGTAGTATGAAGTAGTATGAAGAAGTAGTATGAATGTAGTAGTATGAAGTATGAATGTACTGGATGAATGTAGTAGTATGAAGTAGTATGAATGTAGTAGTATGAAGTAGTATGAATGTAGTAGTATGAAGTAGTATGAAGTAGAAGTAGTATGAAGTAGTATGAATGTAGTAGTATGAAGTAGTATGAATGTAGTAGTATGAAAGTAGTATGAATGTAGTAGTATGAAGTAGTATGAATGTAGTAGTATGAAGTAGTATGAATGTAGTAGTATGAAGTAGTATGAATGTAGTAGTATGAAGTAGTATGAAAGTAGTAGTATGAATGAAGTAGTATGAATGTAGTAGTATGAATGAAGTAGTATGAATGAAGTAGTATGAAGTAGTATGACTGTAGTAGTATGAAGTAGTATGAAATGAATGTAGTAGTATGAAGTAGTATGAAAGTGAAGTAGTATGAATGAAGTAGTATGAATGTAGTAGTATGAAGTAGTATGAATGTATAGTAGTATGAAGTAGTATGAATGTAGTAGTATGAATGATGTAGTATGAATGTAGTAGTATGAATGTAGTAGTATGAATGTAGTAGTATGAATGTAGTATGAAGTAGTATGAATGTAGTAGTATGAAGTAGTATGAATGAAGTAGTATGAAGTAGTATGAATGAAGTAGTATGAAAGTGAAGTAGTATGAATGAAGTAGTATGAAAGTGAAGTAGTATGAATGAAGTAGTATGAATGAAGTAGTATGAATGAAGTAGTATGAATGAAGTAGTATGAATGAAGTAGTATGAATGAAGTAGTATGAAGTAGTATGAATGAAGTAGTATGAAAGTGAAGTAGTATGAATGAAGTAGTATGAAAGTGAAGTAGTATGAATGAAGTAGTATGAAAGTGAAGTAGTATGAATGAAGTAGTATGAATGAAGTAGTATGAATGTAGTAGTATGAAGTAGTATGAATGTAGTAGTATGAATGTAGTAGTATGAATGTAGTAGTATGAATGTAGTAGTATGAAGTAGTATGAATGTAGTAGTATGAATGTAGTAGTAGTATGAATGAAGTAGTATGAATGTAGTAGTATGAAGTAGTATGAATGTAGTAGTATGAAGTAGAATGAATGTAGTAGTATGAATGAAGTAGTATGAATGTAGTAGTATGAAGTAGTATGAATGTAGTAGTATGAATGAAGTAGTATGAATGTAGTAGTATGAAGTAGTATGAATGTAGTAGTATGAAGTAGTATGAATGTAGTAGTATGAAGAAGTATGAATGTAGTAGTATGAAGTTGTATGAATGTAGCAGTATGAAGTAGTATGAATGTAGTAGTATGAATGTAGTAGTATGAATGTAGTAGTATGAATGTAGTAGTATGAAGTAGTATGAATGTAGTAGTATGAAGTAGTATGAATGTTTTTGACCATTTATAAGGCAATTTTAAGAGTGTGCGGGTTTTTCGTCGTGGTTTAAGGGGAGATTTCCACTTGAGGGATTTTTTTCTTGACCCCTTTTCCCTCATGTTTAGCCCCATTGCTTTTGAGATTTTAAGACGTTCGCCCCATTAGTTTGGCGATTTTAAGAACTTTCACCCCATTTATGTCACTTTTAAAACCTTTCGTCCCATTTAGGTGTCGATTTTTTCCTGGCGAGCGATAGCGAGCCTGTAATTTAAGAGGAACCGGGACATTTTTCTACCGAAAAATGTACAAATTTATCTTGAAAGGGGGTCATGAGGGTGTAATTTCAAGCATGATCGAAGTCTAGGAAACGCACTAAAAACCTCCCCTTAAGAGGGAATGGGGTATTTCTTTTCTTTTTTATTTATCTGTTATATTACCTTTCCTCCCTAGACCTACAGTACATTAAGCTTAAGAAGAAAAAAAAACGACCCCTTTTCAAGATAAATTTGTACATGTTTCGATAGAGCAATGTCCCGGGCGGATGCTGCTTACCACTATATTACTGGTTCGCTATCGCTCGTCAGGGAAACAAAATCGACACCTAAATTATACAAAATGCCTTAATATTGACCAAGAAATTGGGTGAAAGGTCTTAAAATCACACTAATAATGGGCCGAACGTCTTGGTATCTGAAAAACAAACTAGTGGGGCTAAACATGAAGGAGAAGGGGAGCCAGAAATAATAACCATGCCCCCTTAACACTGTAAAAGGAGATGCCGTTACTAAGATCCGTAAAACAGCATAGCAATGAAAGGGGTCTCACCTCGTTTATATATTGTTCTCTCTCTGGGTTGTATCCATTCGGCCCCATTCAGCCTACTGTTTTAAGACGGTTATCCCCATCCAGATGTCATTTTTTTCCTGGCGAGCGGTAGTGAGCCAGCATATTTTTTATAATGTTTTTGACAGCAGGCTAAATTTGTAAATTTTTCGATAGAAAAATGTCTCTGGCCAAGCCGGATTTCTCCATACAATGCTGGCTCGCTATCGCTCGCCAGGAAAAAATCAACACCTGGCTGAGGATAAACATCTTAAAACAGTTGGCTGAATGGGGGCTTGCTATCGCTCGCCAGGAAAATAACCGATACCTAAATTACAAAAAATTCATAATATTGACGAACCAATTGGGTGAAAGGTCTTAAAATCGCCAAACTAATGAGCCGAGCGTCATACTATCTGAAAACTAAATGGGGCTAAACATGATGAAGAAGGGGGACTAGAAAAACGACCCATCTCCCCTTAATTGGTCCATAACATGTTTTTAGGACGATACATTTAGCCATTCAGAACGATGTTATTATTATTATTATTATTATTATTATTATTATCATTATCATTATTATTATTATTATTATTATTATTATTATTATTATTATCATTATTATTATTATTATTATTATTATAATATGAGACAGGGCTTCATTTGTTTTCATTCACTATACAATTGGGTGATTATCCCTTATAGTACCGATGCCGTCCTTTTAACTAAATGTTGGCTAATATTAGACGATTGTATTAAGGGGAGGTTTCTAGTTTGTTTCCTACTCCTCCAGCAATATTAAAATGTCACCCCCTTGACCCCCTTTCAAGATTATTTTTTACATTTTTCGGTAGAAAAATGTCCCGGACGAAGGCCGGTTACTCTTAAATTACAGGTTCGCTATCGCTCGCCAGGATAAAATCGACACCTAAATTGCCCGAAAGGTCTTAAAAGTGACATAAATGGGGTGAAACTTCTTAAAATCGCCAAACTAATGGGGCGAACGTCTTAAAACTTCAAAAGCAATGGGGCTAAACATAAGGGAGAAAGGGGTAAAGAAAAAAATCCCTCACGTGGAAATCTCCCCTTGAACTTAGAAAAGGCCTCCAGCAACGAACATGCAGGCTTCGAACTATCTCACTCAACCCATATTACCACCACAGATCCTTCCTAAAGTGCACAAATTCCACTAAATATAGCTAGAATATAATTAAAAAGACGTCGCCGGTACAGAAGGGGATATGTACAGGTATTTCAATGGGGTAGTACTCGCTTTTTCTGGACCCCCTTCTCCCTCATGTTCAGCATATTAGCTTTAAGATTTTAAGATATGATTTCCGTTAGTGTGGCGATTTTGAGACCTTTTGCCCCATTTATTTGTCAATATTAAGACCTTACATGCAATTTAGGTGTTGGATTTTTCGTGGCAAGCATTAGCGAGCCTGTAATTTTAGAAGGAATCGGCCTTCGGCCGGGACATTTTTCTACCGAAAAATGTACAAACTTATCTTGAAAGGGGGTCTAAGGGGTGCTTTTTTAAAGCTTGATTGAGGTCTAGCGAGGAAACTCAAACATAAACATATATATAGCCTAATTATATAGATACATATAATGGCCAAAAAACAAAAAGCACTACCCCTTAGTTAGTCTGGCACCTATTAAAACGATTGTATACAACTAGGGAATGACATATCTCCATTACAGGTTTACAGACTATCTCAATTGTTCCTATTATCTTCATCCTATATAATTATGATCTGAACTGCTTTTAACTTCGTATTTCCAGGCATTTTGTGCCCAACGCCCCTTGAATTAGGCTCTCTGTCCCTCTTTTGGTTTTGGGGGAGACACTCACGTCCATCCATTAATTCTCTGCCATCTCTCTCTTCGCCGCAATGTTGCATCTCTCTCACTATTCTATAATAATCAGTTTTCCTCAGAGCTCTCCCAGTGTATACCACCCTCTATTCGTAAACCACGTAGCACCCATCTTGCAATACAATCCCACCCCTACTCTGTGCAACTCTTCGACCCAAGAGTGAAACGTTATCCTCAATATTTGTTTCTATTCAACAGCTGAGCTCTGGAACTCTTTCCCAGAATCAGTCTTTCCCTCTTCCTATGACTTAACCCGTACAGCCCCAGCGACGCGTCTGACGCGTCGGCGATGTATGTAACGCACAGCCCCAGAGACGCGCCTGACGCGTCACCCTAATTGCGCCGACCGTAACCTCAGGTGTAGCCACTCAAGAGGGCTCAGATTTGTATGGGAACTGTGTACGTATCCCTCGCAACCGTGCCGATGGTTGAAAACTCTCAAAGTCCACGTGCGTGCGCGCGAGCGCGCAATAACCTGTTTTTTTGGGATAATTGCCTTCAATTTTTTACTCTTATAAAATCCGTTTTCGGGGGCTCTGTAGGACCATTTTTTAAGCTTTTTGAGCGGTTTTTCGTGGTTTCTCCTTCATTCATAAGCCATTCGCTATTGTTTCTGGAATAAAACCATTTTTTGAAAACCGGCCGGGTTCTGGTGCGCAAACATTACAAAACTAGCCGGGGCTCCACGGGTTAAATTGCTTCAAACTCCGTGTGTCCAGGCATTTTCGCTCGAACGTCCCTTGATTTTGGCTCTGTCACTCTTTCAACTCTGGGGTTGGCACTCGCCACAGGCAACCTGCCTTTTGTCTCCCTCACTCACATAGAAAGAAAAAAAAGGCAGCCCTCCTTTTCTCTCCTTCATATACTGTATATAGAAACACAATATATATCTCTTTTTCTAAGCTACACAAAATCGTCTAAATGTAGCTAGAATAAACTAAAAAAACGACGTCGCCGGTACAGAAGGGGTTAAACTCTCAGCTCCACTTATAACCTCGCCGCCCCCTCTCTAAAAAACCTTAATTATAAGAAAACAGAGCCGCCTCCTTACACGCTCGTCTCCACTTAATTAATGGGCCCGGAGTTAAATATACTAGTTTTTAAGGTACTTACTGTATATTCTTCTTGAGCTGACAAAAATATATGTGACGTAAATATAAATGAAAATGGATGCAATCCTTATCTGAATCTGAATATGTATAGTTTATATTTTTAGCGAATTCTAAGGGTTTTTGGAAAATAATTATGTGTTGTAGGGCACTTTCGGACTGAATAGCCTCCACATGGCATCAATCAATCAATTGGGGCATACGCCGTGACAGCGTGTAGCCACACTCACCTTCCGGCTCCACTCCAGGGGACCCCCGGGTGAGACCCCAGTCATCTGCCCGGCCCATATCAAGTAGCCTATCACAAGATGGGTCGAATTGCCTCAGCCATGAGTTCCGTGGTCTTCCCTCAGGCCTCCTCCACTCAGAGTTGTCCTCTGTAGAGTCCACCTGGTGAGCAGGGTCAGCATGAGGGAGGCGAACCACATGACCATATAGCCAAATTTGGCGTTCACGGACCATGCAACTAATATATCTTATATCAGTTTCACGGAGTAGGCGGCGCTGGTTTGATATGTAATCATACCAGCAATAACCCATGATCCCACAAAGACATTTAGTACCAAAGGAGTTGATACATCTCTTCAAGTTACTGTTAAGTGTCCATTTCTCACATCAATATAATAAAACAGGGAGCACCAGTTTCTTGAAGATCCGAAACTTTGTCCTTCTGCACAAGTATCGACAACGCTTTATACTTTTGTTGAGTTAATCCAAAACCCCATATGCTAAGCTGAGGCGACGATAAGAAATCGTAGCCCAACTCACCACTTTTAGGGATCACGCTACCAAAATATGTAAATTTATTCAAGATCACTAAGTCCTAACCACATCATCATCCAATAAGTCACCAAATACTTGGACTTTGGTCTTACTCCAAGAAACCTCTAAAAACCAGTGGCTCTGACTCATGTAGTATCTCCAGGTTCAATCTAAGAACATCCAACGTTTCTGCTAAGATCACTGCGTCATTTGCAAAAGCAAGATCAGTGATCTTGAAATTGCCAACGTTTTCTCCACAATGACTCTGCCAACTCTCCGACCCAGTAACCAGTCAATACAAGTGTTGAAAATTGTAGGTGCTAGAACACAACCCTGTCTCACACCTGACTTCACGGGGAAGGAGGATGCTCCTGCACCATACTTGACAACACTCTCTGTTCAAGTATAAGGTCAAGATACCAGGTCAATAATCACTGTCGGGATCCTGCGAAGCCGTAGTAGTTCCCAGAGCAACTCTTGGTGCACTGAGTCAAATGCCATTTTGAGATGAACGTAAACTACAAGCAGGCCTTTTTGAAAGTCAAGTCTGCATTTTACGAGGACCCAGAGCGCCAGAATCAGTTCAATTGTCTACTTCTTGGATGTATATCCAGATTGCTCACTCAATAAGAGCATATACTGCAACGAGAAATAAAGGCCATTATCTAGTGCTTCCTCCTCACCAACAGTGTATGCTCATCAACAGGTGTAACCCCCACAACTGTGGAAATCAGGGCAGAAGATATCGCAACGGCCACCCCACTTTCGCTAGAACCATTGCCACAGCCAGACCAGTAGTATGTGTAACCATCGCTGCTTATCTCGCCATTGCCAGGCTGCCTAACCTCAGAGAGTGCCACTAACATCATCCAAGAGCATTAATATGTTCCAGGCTCCAACCTGGAGACTCCTCCGAAGGTTAAGCCCAGAAGCAGGTCTCTGGGTTTGTGATATATCTGCTCTGCCACGACCACCCCACAAGTCAGGTTTAGGGGATCCACGCCATTTAGAGTGCAAGAGTTATGGCCAGACACAATAATACAGAAATCATTCCACTAACTAGAATAGGAAAAGGGCTACAATTACTCTAAAATATATATTACGCTGCTACAAGACACCCAAAGTAACCTCACTAATTCCATCCCAGGAAGGTTATTTGTGCAGCTGCATGATAATTATGACAATAATGATGAAGGCCTTGTGCAGGAGATGGTGGTACTTACTCAGTAAACAGGTTGATGCTACAGACCAGAGGCTCAGTTGGGGAGCAAATCAATGATATGCCTCAGAGAAGGGCTGTAACTATTGCTTCAATTAGCGCTTTGATTCCACAGATCTACTCTACACTGAATTTAAGAACGTTATTTCGTCATCTCAATTTAAGGGTTAATATTATAATGAATTCTTGTTTTTTCGGCGTTGAAGGGCACCTCGAATTTACGGAGACTCAACCCATCACAGCTATACAAAATAATTCTGAAATAATCCCCGAATCTAAAATAAAAAAATACATTTTAGGACAATCATTCCTGGTCAATTATGATCTTTGAATTACAGTGTATATGAATCTAATGCATTTCATATAATAGGTTAAGACATATCAACAGGTTCGATTCATTCCGGGATGGCTTCAACAATTTACAGACAGCCTTATTTTTGGAGTATACTGATTGTAATTTGGTCATAAAAAAAAAAAAATCTGTACACAATCCCCTAGTCGTTTATGAGTTACAGAAGTTAGGGGTCACGATTGTTGCCCTAACTATTATGAATGGACTTACGTATAGTATACTCGTTGTGAAATTTTGATAACTGTGCAAAAATAGCAATATATTAAAACAAATATACATATGAATAATTAAACTTCACTTATGTATAAAAAACCTCTTTTGAATAACTTTCATATTGACTGATATACTGTAGTTGTAATCACTCTAAATCCCAGAGTTCCTTCTTATTCTTAAATTACAGAAGAAACTTAAAATGTCGCCATTGTCTTAATTAAAGGGCTAACGAAACGGCAACCTCAAAGCTGTGGAACACTATATTTGCTAAAATTTTACAACACTGAACGAGTTTAAAGTTTGCCAACATTGTGCCGAAATGATAAAGAAAGCGACAAATATATTCCGTTTTATAGGCAGTTAATTCAAACATCAACCAGATGATAATATGTTCACTTTTCTCAATTATGCGATTTCATCTTCATTTAAAATATGAAATTAAACAAATATTTGGGTTACCTTCCTAATAGCACGATATCGCTGGACTCGAAAGCTGGGCTGACCTGGACGGTAATCTTCCAACTATACCCTGTGCCAGCGAACTTGACAGAAATAGTGACCCCTAACTTCTTGTACACACCTCAAAAATAATGAGAGC
>CM064575.1:76691153-76869666 GCA_032716605.1 Paralithodes platypus | reverse complement strand
ATTATCCTCCTGCCCACGCACACACAAGGCTTAAGTTACATGGAGAATATTTGTGGCAGGTCTTGTAGGTATTGCTGATCTGGTAGGTATCGACTTAACCCCTTCTGCATGATGGCGTTACTTAATTTTATTTCTGGCTATTAATTAACCCTTTCAGTACCGGTGACGTTTATCGTGTCTTATTATCTATACAGTATATATAATATGCAATAATAATAGTAGGCCTAATTATATACAGTATAATTTTTTATTAATGATGATGATAATAATAAACATAGTAATACTAATAATACTAATAATAATAATAATAATACTAATAATACTAATAATATATTAATGACAATATAGACCGAAGCAAACTGTATACCATAAAATAATACATAAGTGCAAGGGATCCTGAACTACTACGTCTGATAATTCTAGTTAATTATATTATTAGAAAATGATGCCAAATTAATTGGATACCTCATTAGTATCGGACCTGCCGTTCATATCAATGAGAGAGAGAGAGTGTGTGTGTGTGTGTGTGTGTGTGTGTAAATATATGGTGCAAATGAAATATCACAATATTTCGGGAGGTCTTTTATACCAGGAATTTTGAGATGACATTTTTTGGAGTAATATGAAGTAGAATGTAGTAGTATGAAGTAGTATGAATGTAGTAGTATGAAGTAGTATGAATGTAGTAGTATGAAGTAGTATGAATGTAGTAGTATGAAGTAGTATGAATGTAGTAGTATGAAGTAGTATGAATGTAGTAGTATGAAGTAGTATGAATGTAGTAGTATGAAGTAGTATGAATGTAGTAGTATGAAGTAGTATGAATGTAGTAGTATGAAGTAGTATGAATGTAGTAGTATGAAGTAGTATGAATGTAGTAGTATGAATGTAGTAGTATGAAGTAGTATGAATGTAGTAGTATGAAGTAGTATGAATGTAGTAGTATGAAGTAGTATGAATGTAGTAGTATGAAGTAGTATGAAGTAGTATGAATGTAGTAGTATGAAGTAGTATGAATGTAGTAGTATGAATGTAGTAGTATGAAGTAGTATGAATGTAGTAGTATGAATGTAGTAGTATGAAGTAGTATGAATGTAGTAGTATGAAGTAGTATGAATGTAGTAGTATGAATGTAGTAGTATGAAGTAGTATGAAGTAGTATGAATGTAGTAGTATGAAGTAGTATGAATGTAGTAGTATGAATGAAGTAGTATGAATGTAGTAGTATGAAGTAGTATGAATGTAGTAGTATGAAGTAGTATGAATGTAGTAGTATGAAGTAGTATGAATGTAGTAGTATGAATGTAGTAGTATGAATGAAGTAGTATGAATGTAGTAGTATGAATGAAGTAGTATGAATGTAGTAGTATGAAGTAGTATGAATGTAGTAGTATGAATGTAGTAGTATGAAGTAGTATGAATGTAGTAGTATGAATGTAGTAGTATGAAGTAGTATGAAGTAGTATGAATGTAGTAGTATGAAGTAGTATGAATGTAGTAGTATGAATGAAGTAGTATGAAGTAGTATGAATGTAGTAGTATGAATGTAGTAGTATGAAGTAGTATGAAGTAGTATGAAGTAGTATGAATGTAGTAGTATGAATGAAGTAGTATGAATGTAGTAGTATGAAGTAGTATGAATGTAGTAGTATGAAGTAGTATGAATGTAGTAGTATGAAGTAGTATGAATGTAGTAGTATGAAGTAGTATGAATGAAGTAGTATGAATGAAGTAGTATGAATGAAGTAGTATGAATGAAGTAGTATGAATGAAGTAGTATGAATAAAGTAGTATGAATGAAGTAGTATGAAGTAGTATGAATGAAGTAGTATGAAGTAGTATGAATGAAGTAGTATGAATGAAGTAGTATGAATGAAGTAGTATGAAAGTGAAGTAGTATGAATGAAGTAGTATGAATGAAGTAGTATGAAGTAGTATGAATGTAGTAGTATGAATGTAGTAGTATGAAGTAGTATGAATGTAGTAGTATGAATGTAGTAGTATGAAGTAGTATGAAGTAGTATGAATGTAGTAGTATGAAGTAGTATGAATGTAGTAGTATGAATGTAGTAGTATGAAGTAGTATGAATGTAGTAGTATGAAGTAGTATGAATGTAGTAGTATGAATGTAGTAGTATGAAGTAGTATGAAGTAGTATGAATGTAGTAGTATGAAGTAGTATGAATGTAGTAGTATGAATGAAGTAGTATGAATGTAGTAGTATGAAGTAGTATGAATGTAGTAGTATGAAGTAGTATGAATGTAGTAGTATGAAGTAGTATGAATGTAGTAGTATGAAGTAGTATGAATGTAGTAGTATGAATGAAGTAGTATGAATGTAGTAGTATGAATGAAGTAGTATGAATGTAGTAGTATGAAGTAGTATGAATGTAGTAGTATGAAGTAGTATGAATGTAGTAGTATGAAGTAGTATGAATGTAGTAGTATGAATGAAGTAGTATGAATGTAGTAGTATGAAGTAGTATGAATGTAGTAGTATGAAGTAGTATGAATGTAGTAGTATGAATGAAGTAGTATGAATGTAGTAGTATGAATGTAGTAGTATGAATGTAGTATGAATGTAGTAGTATGAAGTAGTATGAATGTAGTAGTATGAAGTAGTATGAATGTAGTAGTATGAATGTAGTAGTATGAATGAAGTAGTATGAATGTAGTAGTATGAATGAAGTAGTATGAATGTAGTAGTATGAATGTAGTAGTATGAATGTAGTAGTATGAATGTAGTAGTATGAATGTAGTAGTATGAAGTAGTATGAATGTAGTAGTATGAATGTAGTAGTATGAAGTAGTATGAATGTAGTAGTATGAATGAAGTAGTATGAATGTAGTAGTATGAAGTAGTATGAATGTAGTAGTATGAATGAAGTAGTATGAATGTAGTAGTATGAAGTAGTATGAATGTAGTATGAATGTAGTAGTATGAATGTAGTAGTATGAATGTAGTAGTATGAAGTAGTATGAATGTAGTAGTATGAATGTAGTAGTATGAATGAAGTAGTATGAATGTAGTAGTATGAAGTAGTATGAATGTAGTAGTATGAAGTAGAATGAATGTAGTAGTATGAATGAAGTAGTATGAATGTAGTAGTATGAAGTAGTATGAATGTAGTAGTATGAATGAAGTAGTATGAATGTAGTAGTATGAAGTAGTATGAATGTAGTAGTATGAAGTAGTATGAATGTAGTAGTATGAAGTAGTATGAATGTAGTAGTATGAAGTAGTATGAATGTAGTAGTATGAAGTAGTATGAATGTAGTAGTATGAATGTAGTAGTATGAAGTAGTATGAATGTAGTAGTATGAAGTAGTATGAATGTAGTAGTATGAAGTAGTATGAATGTTTTTGACCATTTATAAGGCAATTTTAAGAGTGTGCGGGTTTTTCGTCGTGGTTTAAGGGGAGATTTCCACTTCAGGGAGTTTTTTCTTGACCCCTTTCTCCCTCATGTTTAGCCCCATTGCTTTTGAGATTTTAAGACGTTCGCCCCATTAGTTTGGCGATTTTAAGAACTTTCACCCCATTTATGTCACTTTTAAAACCTTTCGTCCCATTTAGGTGTCGATTTGTTCCTGGCGAGCGATAGCGAGCCTGTAATTTAAGAGGAACCGGGACATTTTTCTACCGAAAAATGTACAAATTTATCTTGAAAGGGGGTCATGAGGGTGTAATTTCAAGCATGATCGAAGTCTAGGAAACGCACTAAAAACCTCCCCTTAAGAGGGAATGGGGTATTTCTTTTCTTTTTGATTTATCTGTTATATATTACCTTTTTACTCCCTAGACCTACATTAAGCTTAAGAAAATAAAAAAAAAAATCAAGATAAATGTGTACATGTTTCGATAGAGAAATGTCCCGGGCGGATGCTGCTTACCACTATATTACTGGTTCGCTATCGCTCGTCAGGGAAACAAAATCGACACCTAAATTATACAAAATGCCTTAATATTGACCAAGAAATTGGGTGAAAGGTCTTAAAATCACACTAATAATGGGCCGAACGTCTTGGTATCTGAAAAACAAACTAATGGGGCTAAACATGAAGGAGAAGGGGAGCCAGAAATAATAACCATGCCCCCTTAACACTGTAACAGGAGATGCCGTTACTAAGATCCGTAAAACAGCATAGCAATGAAGGGGGCTCACCTCGTTTATATATTGTTCTCTCTCTGGGTTGTATCCATTCGGCCCCATTCAGCCTACTGTTTTAAGACGGTTTTCCCCATCCAGATGTCATTTTTTTCCTGGCGAGCGGTAGCGAGCCAGCATATTTTGTTATAATGTTTTTGACAGCAAGCTAAATTTGTAAATTTTTCGATAGAAAAATGTCTCCGGCCAAGCCGGATTTATCCATACAACGCTGGCTCGCTATCGCTCGTCAGGAAAAAAATCGACACCTGGATGAGGATAAACATCTTAAAACAGTTGGCTGAATGGGGGCTTGCTATCGCTCGCCAGGAAAATAACCGATACCTAAATGACAAAAACGTCATAATATTGACGAACCAATTGGGTGAAAGGTCTTAAAATCGCCAAACTAATGAGCCGAGCGTCATACAATCTGAAAACTAAATGGGGCTAAACATGATGATGAAGGGGGACTAGAAAAACGACCCATCTCCCCTTAATTGGTCCTTAGCATGTTTTTAGGACGATACATTTAGCCATTCAGAACGATGTTATTATTATTATTATTATTATTATTATTATTATTATTATTATAATATGAGACAGGGCTTCATTTGTTTTCATTCACTATACAATTGGGTGATTATCCCTTATAGTACCGATGCCGTCCTTTTAACTAAATGTTGGCTAATATTAGACGATTGTATTAAGGGGAGGTTTCTAGTTTGTTTCCTACTCCTCCAGCAATATTAAAATGTCACCCCCTTGACCCCCTTGACCCCCTTTCAAGATTATTTTTTACATTTTTCGGTAGAAAAATGTCCCGGCCAAAGGCCGGTTACTCTTAAATTACAGGTTCGCTATCGCTCGCCAGGATAAAATCGACACCTAAATTGCCCGAAAGGTCTTAAAAGTGACATAAATGGGGTGAAACTTCTTAAAATCGCCAAACTAATGGGGAACGTCTTAAAACTTCAAAAGCAATGGGGCTAAACATAAGGGAGAAAGGGGTAAAGAAAAAAATCCCTCACGTGGAAATCTCCCCTTGAACTTAGAAAAGGCCTCCAGCAACGAACATGCAGGCTTCGAACTATCTCACTCAACCCATATTACCACCACAGATCCTTCCTAAATTGCGCAAATTCCACTAAATATAGCTAGAATATAATTAAAAAGACGTCGCCGGTATAGAAGGGGATATGTACAGGTATTTTAAAGGGGTAGTACTCGCTTTTTCTGGACCCCCTTCTCCCTCATGTTCAGCATATTAGCTTTAAGATTTTAAGATGTGATTTCCGTTAGTGTGGCGATTTTGAGACCTTTTGCCCCATTTATTTGTAAATATTAAGACCTTACGTGCAATTTAGGTGTTGGATTTTTCGTGGCAAGCATTAGCGAGCCTGTAATTTTAGAAGGAATCGGCCTTCGGCCGGGACATTTTTCTACCGAAAAATGTACAAACTTATCTTGAAAGGGGGTCTAAGGGGTGCTTTTTTAAAGCTTGATTGAGGTCTAGCGAGGAAACTCAAACATACACATATATATATAATTATATAGATACATATAATGGCCAAAAAACAAAAAGCACTACCCCTTAGTTAGTCTGGCACCTATTAAAACGATTGTATACAACTAGGGAATGATATATCTCCATTACAGGTTTACAGACTATCTCAATTGTTCCTATTATCTTCATCCTATATAATTATGATCTGAACTGCTTTTAACTTCGTATTTCCAGGCATTTTGTGCCCAAAGCCCCTTGAATTAGGCTCTCTGTCCCTCTTTTGGTTTTGGGGGAGACACTCACGTCCACTCATCAATTCTCTGCCATCTCTCTCTTCGCCGCAATGTTGCATCTCTCTCACTATTCTATAATAATCAGTGTTCCTCAGAGCTCTCCCAGTGTATACCACCCTCTATTCGTAAACCACGTAGCACCCATCTTGCAATACAATCCCACCCCTACTCTGTGCAACTCTCCGACCCAAGAGTGAAACGTTATCCTCAATATTTGTTTCTATTGAACAGCTGAGCTCGGGAACTCTCTCCCAGAATCAGTCTTTCCCTCTTCCTATAACTTAAATTGCTTCAAACTCCGTGTGTCCAGGCATTTTCGCTCGAACGTCCCTTGATTTTGGCTCTGTCACTCTTTCAACTCTGGGGCAGGCACTCGCCACAGGCAACCTGCCTTTTGTCTCCCTCACTCACATAGAAAGAAAAAAAAAGGCAGCCCTCCTTTTCTCTCCTTCATATACTGTATATAGACACAAAATATATATCTCTCTTTTTCTAAGCTACACAAAATCGTCTAAATGTAGCTAGAATAAACTAAAAAAACGACGTCGCCGGTACAGAAGGGGTTAAACTCTCAGCTCCACTTATAACCTCGCCGCCCCCTCTCTAAAAAACCTTAATTATAAGAAAACAGAGCCGCCTCCTTACACGCTCGTCTCCACTTAATTAATGGGCCCGGAGTTAAATATACTAGTTTTTAAGGTACTTACTGTATATTCTTCTTGAGCTGACAAAAATATATGTGACGTAAATATAAATGAAAATGGATGCAATCCTTATCTGAATCTGAATATGTATAGTTTATATTTTTAGCGAATTCTAAGGGTTTTTGGAAAATAATTATGTGTTGTAGGGCACTTTCGGACTGAATAGCCTCCACATGGCATCAATCAATCAATTGGGGCATACGCCGTGACAGCAGCGTGTAGCCACACTCACCTTCCGGCTCCACTCCAGGGGATCCCCCCGGGTGAGACCCCAGTCATCTGCCCGGCCCATATCAAGTAGCCTATCACAAGATGGGTCGAATTGCCTCAGCCATGAGTTCCGTGGTCTTCCCTCAGGCCTCCTCCACTCAGAGTTGTCCTCTGTAGAGTCCACCTGGTGAGCAGGGTCAGCATGAGGGAGGCGAACCACATGACCATATAGCCAAATTTGGCGTTCACGGACCATGCAACTAATATATCTTATATCAGTTTCACGGAGTAGGCGCTGGTTTGATATGTAATCATACCAGCAATAGCCCATGATCCCACAAAGACATTTAGTACCAAAGGAGTTGATACATCTCTTCAAGTTGCTGTTAAGTGTCCATTTCTCACATCAATATAATAAAACAGGGAGCACCAGTTTCTTGAAGATCCGAAACTTTGTCCTTCTGCACAAGTATCGACAACGCTTTATACTTTTGTTGAGTTAATCCAAAACCCCATATGCTAAGCTGAGGCGACGATAAGAAATTGTAGCCCAACTCACCACTTTTAGGGATCACGCTACCAAAATATGTAAATTTATTCAAGATCACTAAGTCCTAACCACATCATCATCCAATAAGTCACCAAATACTTGGACTTTGGTCTTACTCCAAGAAACCTCTAAAAACCAGTGGCTCTGACTCATGTAGTATCTCCAGGTTCAATCTAAGAACATCCAACGTTTCTGCTAAGATCACTGCGTCATTTGCAAAAGCAAGATCAGTGATCTTGAAATTGCCAACGTTTTCTCCACAATGACTCTGCCAACTCTCCGACCCAGTAACCAGTCGATACAAGTGTTGAAAATTGTAGGTGCTAGAACACAACCCTGTCTCACACCTGACTTCACGGGGAAGGAGGATGCTCCTGCACCATACTTGACAACACTCTCTGTTCAAGTATAAGGTCAAGATACCAGGTCAATAATCACTGTCGGGATCCTGCGAAGCCGTAGTAGTTCCCAGAGCAACTCTTGGTGCACTGAGTCAAATGCCATTTTGAGATGAACGTAAACTACAAGCAGGCCTTTTTGAAAGTCAAGTCTGCATTTTACGAGGACCCAGAGCGCCAGAATCAGTTCAATTATCTACTTCTTGGATGTATATCCAGATTGCTCACTCAATAAGAGCATATACTGCAACGAGAAATGAAGGCCAGTATCTAGTGCTTCCTCCTCACCAACAGTGTATGCTCATCAACAGGTGTAACCCCCACAACTGTGGAAATCAGGGCAGAAGATATCGCAACGGCCACCCCACTTTCGCTAGAACCATTGCCACAGCCAGACCAGTAGTATGTGTAACCATCGCTGCTTATCTCGCCATTGCCAGGCTGCCTAACCTCAGAGAGTGCCACTAACATCATCCAAGAGCATTAATATGTTCCAGGCTCCAACCTGGAGACTCCTCCGAAGGTTAAGCCCAGAAGCAGGTCTCTGGGTTTGTGATATATCTGCTCTGCCACGACCACCCCACAAGTCAGGTTTAGGGGATCCACGCCATTTAGAGTGCAAGAGTTATGGCCAGACACAATAATACAGAAATCATTCCACTAACTAGAATAGGAAAAGGGCTACAATTACTCTAAAATATATATTAGGCTGCTACAAGACACCCAAAGTAACCTCACTAATTCCATCCCAGGAAGGTTATTTGTGCAGCTGCATGATAATTATGACAATAATGATGAAGGCCTTGTGCAGGAGATGGTGGTACTTACTCAGTAAACAGGCTGCTGTTGATGCTACAGACCAGAGGCTCAGTTGGGGAGCAAATGAATGATATGCCTCAGAGAAGGGCTGTAACTATTGCTTCAATTAGCGCTTTGATTCCACAGATCTACTCTACACTGAATTTAAGAACGTTATTTCGTCATCTCAATTTAAGGGTTAATATTATAATTAATTCTTGTTTTTTCGGCGTTGAAGGGCACCTCGAATTTACGGAGACTCAACCCATCACAGCTATACAAAATAATTCTGAAATAATCCCCGAAGCTAAAATAAAAAAATACATTTTAGGACAATCATTCCTGGTCAATTATGATCTTTGAATTACAGTGTATATGAATCTAATGCATTTCATATAATAGGTTAAGACATATCAACAGGTTCGATTCATTCCGGGATGGCTTCAACAATTTACAGACAGCCTTATTTTTGGAGTATACTGATTGTAATTTTGTCATAAAAAAAAAAAAAAAAAAATCCAAAATTCTGTACACAATTCCCTAGTCGTTTATGAGTTACAGAAGTTAGGGGTCACGATTGTTGCCCTAACTATTATGAATGGACTTACGTATAGTATACTCGTTGTGAAATTGTGAAAACTGTGCAAAAATACCAATATATTAAAAAAAAAAAAATAATAATAATTAAACTTCACTTATGTATAAACAACCTCTTTTGAATAACTTTCATATTGACTGATATACTGTAGTTGTAATCACTCTAAATCCCAGAGTTCCTTCTTATTCTTAAATTACAGAAGAAACTTAAAATGTCGCCATTGTCTTAATTAAAGGGCTAACGAAACGGCAACCTCAAAGCTGTGGAACACTATATTTGCTAAAATTTTACAACACTGAACGAGTTTAAAGTTTGCCAACATTGTGCCGAAATGATAAAGAAAGCGACAAATATATTCCGTTTTATAGGCAGTTAATTCAAACATCAACCTGATGATAATATGTTCACTTTTCTCAATTATGCGATTTCATCTTCATTTAAAATATGAAATTAAAAAAATATTTGGGTTACCTTCCTAATAGCACGATATCGCTGGACTCGAAAGCTGGGCTGACCTGGACGGTAATCTTCCAACTATACCCTGTGCCAGCGAACTTGACAGAAATAGTGACCCCCTAACTTCTTGTACACACCTCAAAAAGAATGAGAGCAATCGGTATGACATTTCTATCATTCAGAAAGCGTTGACCAGGAAAGAGATATAGAAATTTACAGCCCGTTTGCTCTAGCCCCTTTTTAGTTATAAATAGGTTAGGAAACAAGATGTTTGTCAAGGTCGCTGATACCAGGTATAGTACCAGACCGCTGGACTCGAAGGCTGGGCTGACCTGGACGGTACCCTTCCAAGGAGAGGTGTGGTGGAGTGATCTTGCCACTGGACTGGTAATCCAATAAACCCGGGTTCGAATCCCGATAGTATTGGGATGGAATTTGTGCTGTACCTAGTATCGGTGCATTACCACAAAACCAACCGAGACGCCAAAAAATACCCTCATAGTTCTCTGATTAAATAGCACTGTATGAATACTCCCAAATTCAAAATACCATATTAAAAATATGCTACAGGTGGCAATGCCCCTCTGTAACTCAAAAAGAGCTAGATAAAATGGGTTGTGAATTTGCTCATCTATTCCCTGTCTGACTCTTCCCTTATAGTAAAAATATTAGCACGATTACTCTAGTCGTTTTGTAGTGATAGAGATAAGGAGACACATTAAATATTCTACCTTGTACCAGATCACCAGAGGGGACTTCACAACAGTCCGCTTGCCCCAGGTTCCTTTTGTTATTGCTAGGGGAAAAGGAGGTACGGGGAGTAAGGAGAATTGCCCAAATGTCTCTTCCCGAGGGGGAATCGAATCCCGATCCTCCTGGCTGCGAAACAAGCGCGCTAACTAATACGTCACGGGACACCCTAGCATGAAGGGAACGTTATTTTATTTATATATATTTGTTTTTATTTTAGTATTACTGGTATATATATTTAGTATTACTGGTATATATATTTAGTATTACTGGTATATATATTTAGTATTACTGGTATATATATTTAGTATTACTGGTATATATATTTATTTTAGTTTGTTCCTTATACCTCTATTAAGCTTTAAACAAAACAAAAACATTCCAAAGACCCCCTTCGAGCTAAATTTGTAAATTTTTCTGTAGATACATTTTCCGGCCCATTCCTCTTAAATTACAGGTTCGCAATCGCTCGCCAGGAAATAATCAACATCTAACTGGCACCGAAGGTCTAGATATTGACAAGAAATGGATGAAACTCTGAAAATATAAACACTAATGGGCTAAACATGAAAAAGAGGGGGTTCAGAAAAACACAAAAACTTCCCCTTAACCACCGCGACTGTACATTTTGTATTAGGCTGGAATTCAGTAATATTGTTATTCTTCTTTGAATTCCCAATTTAATTGAATACCAATTTTGTTTTACTATTCTTATTTTATTTTGTATTAAATGGTGATTCGTTTACATATTTTGCATGCCAGTTTTAAAATATACTCTTAAGGTTTGTAGGAAATAACCCTTTTGCTTTACTATGCGTTTTGTCTGTGCCGGAAATTTAGTTAAATAAATGTAAAGCAATCTCATGGGAATTATTAGATTTAGAGTTGCCGATGTTCTGTCTACTTACTGTACATGTTCAGTTGCGCTTATAAGTAGTATTGTGTCTCCATATGTTCATTATAAGATTATCATTCAATTTATAGAAAAATGAAAATCTACAGTATGTATTTCAGGGAGTATTTTATGCTTATAGCAAGACAACACAAAACAGTTCAAGTAGTGAAGGTATGAGTGACTTTATATCAAGACTGTACAATGTCCATGGGTGAGGGCTGGTCCTATCCAGAGTGAGGTTTAGCATCCTCTATCCAACCTTACCGTTTCTGTCTGTCTCTTTTACTGTTCTACTATTATTTCTGGGGTTCGGGAGGCTAGGAATTCTCCTCCCCTTGTAGACTTCCCCTACTAGACGAGACAGATAAAGGGGCGAGGGAATGCGGAATTGTTCAGGACCATAAGAAGTGGAATATTAAATGTTGTTTCTGTTAGGTCTCTGTCTCGAGTCGGTCACCCCCAGCTATGGGGTATGTGCCTGAGTATATGCACACATACATATCAAGTATATCACACAAATACATGTGAGCTAATAAATGTTTATAAATACTCCCAGCTGAGATCGAACCTCCAACATTCAGAACGAGTGTCCAAGCTGTTAATCCACTACACCACGGCGTGATATATATATATATATATATATACAATGCCCATGTGGCACCTGGTATAAATTCCTGGCGTGTAGAAAGAGATTGTAGGGAACTAGTGAAAGGAAGAGAGATGATAAGAAGATTTTTTTTTACTCGACTCTTTCGAGAAGTTCGATATGGGTGGAGCCACCCCACATATGTGAACAATACTCAATACAGGAGCGCACTGTGCCCCGTTAAGCAAGAAGCTGTGCGGGGGTGAAAAACCCACGGATACGATTAATCACACCTAACTTCTGGGAAGCTGTTATAGCAAGAGTGGTAATATGATCTTTCCGAGAAGGGTCTGATGAAAAAGATACACCTAGAATACTGAGAGAAGATGAAGGGTTGAGTTGTGTATTGTTGAAGAATAATTGATAGTCTTCCGGAAAATTGCGATGGAGAGATAGAGGGAGAAATTGGGTCTTGGAGGTGTTGAAACTAACAAGATTTTTTCTGAATTTCGATCTGGCCTGGTGGCGTGGCACAACCAAAACAGATTGACAGCCATGACCCAGATACCCTCCTCAATTTACAAGGTCGCTATCGCCCGCCAGGAAAAACATCGACATCTAAATAACACGAAAAGTCTTAACATTGACATAATAAATTGGGTGAAAGGTCTTAAAATCGCCAAACTAACGAGAAAGAGTATTTGTTCACAACCCATGTTCCCATTTGTTATTTTACGTTTAGTGGGTACGTTGGTTTGATAGGGCTTACTGTAGATGCAAATTGCCCCATCCAGAAGGGGTAGGTTCCTTTTTCAAGGTTTACCTCCTCGTAGATGGGTTGCCTGCCAAGAATGCGAGTCCAGCCCACCCACTGTATTTAAGTATTAGACTATTTTATTCAGATTAGGAAGGGTATAAGGAAGTCAGAGGGTTAATTGAGACAGTCTTTATACTCTGAATTCCCATAAAACCTTCCAAGATGTATAAAATCGTTTAATGATCGCCAGAATAAACTGTCAAAACTAGTCATGATCCCTGTAAAGATGGTGTGAAAGACGTTGTGCATTTGTTAAAGAATTAATAAATGATGATCCATACCAACATGTATCAGTAGTAGTATTTAAGGGGAGATGTCCACTGGAGGGATTTTTTTCTTGACTCCTTTCTCCCTCATGTTTAGCCCCATTGTTTTCCTAATATTAAGACGTTCGCCCAATTATTTTGACGATTTTAAGAACTTTCAACCCATTTCTGTCAATTTTAAGACCTTCGTGCCATTTAGGTGTCGATTTTATCCTGGCGAGCGATAGCGAGCCTGTAATTTAAGAGGAACCGGCTTTCAGCCGGGACATTTTTCTACCGAAAAATGTACAAATTCATCTTGAAAGGGGCTCAAGGGGGTGTAATCTTAAGCTTGAAGGATATCTACGGACCAAACTAAAAACCTCCCCTTAAGTGTAAACTCATACACTAATTTTTTTAATAACCATTAAATCCTGTGTCTCATCACAGTAACAGGGTTTTATCTCTGCAGGTGAACCATTTGCTAGGAGGCTAATTCTAACCCTAATTTGTATTCAGAACTAATGTTGAGATGAACAATTGATGATTATTCAAAATGCATTCACACATATTGGTCTCCTGCATTTGCAAGAGAAGCGGAAATGCCTACGTACCACTCCGTATAATGGGTTCCCGGACATCTCAACCAGTAGACCATTTCAACCAGTAGCTCTCAACCAGTGCAAAATCAACCAAGACCAACGAAACCAGTGCCAAAATATAGTACTAACCTAACGTAACCTAACCGTATTGGTTGATTTGGTACTGGTTGAGAGGTACTGGTTGAAATGGTCTACTGGTTGAGATGTCCTGTCACCCGTATAATGACAAATTCCTGGTTCCCTGAGTCTCAACCATGCCACAAAACACGGCTCCTATTGTAGATATAGAGGGCATACCTGAGGGCCCACCTCGTTTTGTTTTTCTTTCTCTCCCTCTCTCTTTGGCATGTATCCATTCGGCCCCATTCAGCCTACTGTTTTAAGACGTTTACCCCCATTCAGGTGTCAATATGTTCCTGGCGAGCGGTAGCGAGCCAGCATATATAGTATATTTATTTTTGTGTTGACGCCAAACTAAATTTGTAAATTTTTCGATAGAAAAATGTATCCGGCGAAGCCGGATTTCTCCATACAAAGAAATCGACACCTGTATAGGAATAAACGTTTTAAAACAGTTGGCTGAATGGGGCTGAATGGATATAAGCCAGGGAAAGAGAGAAAAGGAGAGAAAGATAAAAAAACAAAAACTATGACCCCCCTTTACATTAACCAGATTACTCAGGGATTATTCGATGACTTTCTTCTGGCAGTTCTTAGACAATTTTATGCAGCTTAGAAAGAACATGTGCCGATCAAAGGGGTCGAATCTATCTCAATTGACACTCGAACTACCGTAATTCTTCATATCGTGATTGTCTGTGTTAAATAAAAAATATTATCTCGTATGGTGAAAGGGTTAAGGGGGATCATCGGCATTTTGTATTCTTCTCTCCTTTTCTCTCTCTCCCTGGCTTGTATCCATTCGGCCCCATTCAGCCAACTGTTTTAAGACGTTTATCTCCATCCAGGTGTCGATTTCTTCCTGGCGAGCGATAGCGAGCCAGCATTGTATGGAGAAATCCGGCTTCGCCGGAGACATTTTTCCATCGAAAAATGTACAAATTTAGCTTGCTGTCAAAACAAAAATATATATATGCTGGCTCCTTACCGCTCGCCAGGAAAATATTGACACTTGGATGGGGGTAAACGTCTTAAAACAGTAGGCTGAACGGGGCCGAATGGATAGAAGCCAAAGAGAGAGGGAGAGAAAGAGAAAAAAAGCGAGGTGGGTTCCCTTATTAAACAGCTACCATTTACTGTGTATAGCCAAACCATGTGTTGTTGTGTTTGGTGTGTATCAGCACCATTCCATACATTGCTTTGAATTAAGGGGGGTGACCTGGTTTTGTTCTGTCCTTTTCTATCTTTCTCTGGCTTGTATCCATTTGGCCCCATTCAGCCTACTGTTTTAAGACTTGTATCCCCTTCCAGGTGTCAATTTTTTACTGGTGAGCGGTAGCGAGCCGTCATATTTTTTATTTTCGCTTGACAGCAGGCTAAATTTGTACATTTTTCGATAGAAAAATGTCTCCAGCGAAGCCGGATTTCTTCATATAATGCTGGCTCGCTATCGCTCGCCAGGAAGAAATCGACACCTAGATGGGGATAAACGTCTTAAAATAGTTGGCTGAATGGGGCCGAATGGATACAAGCCAGAGAAAGAGAGAAAAGGACAGAAATAACAAAAAGCAGGTCACCCCCTTAATATGTTCATATGAATGTTTATGAGAGAGAGAGAGAGAGAGAGAGAGAGAGAGAGAGAGAGAGAGAGAGAGAGAGAGAGAGAGAGAGATGGCAAAATATAACATTATTTATAGCAGAGTGAAAGTCATAAACCCGTACTTTAGCCCATAAATTAAGCTGTAATGAATGCTTAGAATGCCTACTAACCCCAATTACAGGTGTTATCCGATGTGGGCTATTAATCCATCAGGGTAAAAGAGCAATATAGCAAGGTTAGCATGCGTTCTATATAACTATTAACCCCTTCTGTACCGGCGATGTCTCTTTAAGTATAGTTTAGCTGTATTTAGACGATTGTGTGCAGTTAAGAAGGATCTGTGGTAGTGAATAGGGTTAAGTGGGATAGTTCGAAGCTTGTTAATTGCTGGAGGCCTTTTTTTAAACTGAATAAATGCATCTAATGGTAGCCAGAATAAAGTTAAAAGGTCGGCACGGTAATGAAGGGGTTAAAGGGGGAAGGGTTTATTTTTTGGCCGATGTTTTCATTGATGTATTATTTGTGTTCAGTTTCCTCCCTAGACATCCATCAAACTTTGAAAAAACATCCCCAATATTCCTCTTGTTATATGTGATTGAGGAATGAAGAGATACGTAGGAGAGTGGGGCAGCAGGAACATTTGTCGGCCAGAGTGGACAGAAGGGTGCTGAGCTGGTATGGTCATGTTGAACGAATGGAAGCTGAAAAGCTTACAAAGAGAATATTTGAGTCAGATACAAGGGGAGATAGAAGGGCAGGAAGACCCCCATTGAGATGGAGAGACTGTGTAAGACAAGCTTTGGATGATAGAGGAATGACTATAGATCAGGCAAAGGAAGTGGTAATAAACAGGAATGAATGGAGAATGCTTGTGAATAGTTGAGTGAACACGTGGTCATTTGGGGGAAGGGGTCGGGCGTAAGTTGGACTAGATAATAGTCCATCAGGCGCCTGGCCCGGGGAGACGATTAATATGAAGGGTGCGCCTGGAAGTGTGGTGGGCGGGCTTGTGGCTTTGGCTCCGCTACATGTCTGCCTGCCTAGATCGGAGCCTCTCCGGGTGGTCGGGGGCCGGGGGAGTGCTGGAGCGACCTTGGTGACCCTGGTCTCTGGGTATTCTCCTGGGTGACCTAGATGTGTGTGAATTTTGTGTTTTGTCTGTGTTTGTTCGCTGTTTTGTCTTGTGTTTTGTGTTTTCCTGTTCCTGCTCTGTCTTGAGTCGGAAAAAAAAATATATAAAATAGAGGAAAATAAAATAAAAAAATCGGAAAACTGGGGATTGGGCCTGAGCATATAGAATATAATAGCATATGTGATCCAGTCATATGCTAGGTGTCGATTTTTTCCTGGTGAGCGATAGCGAGGTTGTAATTTTAAGAGAAACCTGCCTTCGACCAGGACATTTTTCTACCGAATAATGTACAAATTTAGGGGGAATTATTTTATGGTTGATTAAGGTCTAGCGAGGAAACAAACAAAATTATAAATTAATATATAGACCAAAAAATAACTCCTACCACCTTAAAACGGACCTCCAGCAATTACCAGGCTTCATTCAATTTCATTTAAGGGAGCCCACCTCGCTGTTTTCTCTTTCTCTCCCTCTCTCTCTTTGGCTTCTATCCATGCGGCCCCATTCAGCCTACTGTTTTAAGACGTTTACCCCCATCCAGGTGTCAATATTTTCTTGGCGAGCGGTAGCAAGGCAGCATATATATATATTTGTTTTGACAGCAAGCTAAATTTGTAAATTTTTCGATAGAAAAATTTCTCCGGCGAAGCCGGATTTCTCCATACAATGAGGGCTCGCTTTCGCTCGCCAGGAAGAAATCAACACCTGGATGGGGATAAACGTTTTAAAACAGTTGGCTGAATGGGGCCCAATGGATACAAGCCAGGGAAAGAGAGAAAAGAAGAGAAAGATGAAAAAAAGCCAGTGACCCCCCCCCTTTATGCTACCACATTATCCTTCCTAAACTGATCAACAGCGTTTCAATATAGCTAGAATGACATTTAAAAAATTACGTCGCCAGTACTGAGAGGGTTAAGGGGAGGTTGTCGCTTTTTCTGGACCTCCTTCTCCCTCATGTTTAGCATATTAGTTTTGAAATTTTACGTCGCTCGTTCCATTAGTTTGGTGATTTTGAAACCTTTCGCTTCATTTTTTGGGCAATTTTAAGACCTTTGGGGCCATTTCGGTGTCGATGTTTTCCTGGCGAGCGACAGCGAGCCTGTAATTATATAGCTAGAATAAGATTAAGAAGACGTCGCTGGTACAGAAGGAGTTAAGAGTTAACCCTCTCCGACATATGACCATATGACGCAATTTTGAGCCTATTAGGGATATTTTAAGCCTTTGTTACCATCAGGGGTAGTGAGAAACCTTTAGTTTAGTTACTTCAACCTCTGCAGTTGTCTTTGAGTTAGCTGTGGGCAGAAAACTAATTTTGGAGAGGTAATTATAAGAGTGAGAGAACTCTATTTCTTATTGCTAATCTGGCAACCTCTGCGTCATATGAGCGTGAAAAGGTTAATACAGCAAGTCCATCCCCGAAATAGATCTAAGAAAAGTAGTTGTAGTATTCCGGGCACGTAGGTGTAGTATTCCGGGCACGTAGGTGTAGTATTCCGGGCACGTAGGTGTAGTATTCCGGGCACGTGAGGATACAATGCGATACCACCACCACAGCTGCTTCTCCGGTCTTTGCCGCGTCAGGAGGAGGGAGGCTCAGTAAATCTAAGTGTGTGTGTGTGTGTGTGTGTGTGTGTGTGTGTGTGTGTGTGTGTGTGTCAGGCTATAAAGGAAGGAGTAATAACATACGGTCTGCCCCCCCCCCCCCCCCCCCATAGTGTTTTGGTATATCTCTCTTGCTGGTTATTATTGACTATGGTTATGTGTGTGAGAGAGAGTATGAGAGAGAGAGAGAGAGAGTGAGTGAGAGGGAGATAGATAGATAGATAGATAGATAGAGAGAGAGAGGGAGGGAGATAGATAGAGAGAGAGAGAGAGAGAGAGATAGATAGAGGGGAGGGTATATAGATAGAAACACATAGAGAGAGAAAGAGAGAGCGTAGATTGTGTGTGTGTGAGAGAGTGAGAGAGAGAGAGAGGGGGGGGGGGGTAAAGATAGATAGATAGAAACACAGAGAGAGAGAGAGATATTTACATAAATTTATATAGATACACTGACCACACAGACCTTACGATCCCAACGAGGTGGTCAGGACTTAAATCTAGTAGCCATAGCTAACCCGAGAGTAAGGGACAGTGGAAGCAAAGGATAGCAAAGAGAGAGAGAGATATAAGATATTTATTTTTCACATACATTGACACATACAAATTTTAACGTTTTTCTATTTCACAGATATAATAAGGTCCGAAATTCTGAATGGCAGATTTTGTAACCATATATTTCCAAAGGACGCAACTATACGTATATATCATGCGTATATTTCCAAAGGACGCAACAATACGTATAATTATCATGCGTATAATATTTCTCAGTGTTTGTGTTATCCGAAATAGTACACATGTTGCACAATTGTCAATATCATACTGCAATGCCAATAGTTTAAAATTAAGTAACCATCATCAGTAAGGGGAGGTTTTTAGTGTGTTTCCTAGACTTCCATCAAGCTTGAAATTACACCCCCTTGACCCCCTTTCAAGATAAATTTGTAAATTTTTCGGTAGAAAAATGTCCCGGCCGAAGGCCGATTCCTCTTAAATTACAGGCTCGCTATCGCTCGCCAGGAAAAAATCGACACCTAAATGGCACTATAGGTCTTAAAAGTGACATAAATGGGGTGAAAGTTCTTAAAATCGCCAAACTAATGGGGCGAACGTCTTAAAATCTCAAAAGCAATGGGGCTAAACATGAGGGAGAAAGGGGTAGAGAAAAAAATCCCTCAAGTGGAAAACTCCCCTTAACCCCTACAGTACCGGTGACGTCCTTTCCATTGTACTGTGCCAACTGTTAGACGATTTTATTCAGCTTAGGAAGGACCTATAGCCATAATTCGGCTTCAAATGATCGCAACCAACCCTTTTAACTACGCAGATCCTTCCTAAGCTGCAAAATATCGTCGAAATATAGCTCGAATTGAAGATAACACACGTCGCTGGTACTGAAAGGGTTAAGGGGCTAGTGGCTGGTGTTTTGGTCTAATATGTTTCATGGATTCATCTAATTCTTAGTTTCCTCGCTAGACCTCCATCAAGCTTAAAAAAACACCCCCTGTACCCC
Source organism: Paralithodes platypus (assembly GCA_032716605.1). Classification (NCBI taxonomy): domain Eukaryota; kingdom Metazoa; phylum Arthropoda; class Malacostraca; order Decapoda; family Lithodidae; genus Paralithodes; species Paralithodes platypus. Next base: position 76,850,142 of record CM064575.1, on the reverse strand, counting down.
CCTTCAAGATAAATTTGTACATAATTGTTCGGTAGAAAAATGTCTCAGCCGATGGTCGGTTCCCCTTAAAATGTCTCAGCCGATGGTCGGTTCCCCTTAAAATATCTCAGCCGATGATCGGTTCCCCTTAAAATGTCTCAGCCGATGGTCGGTTCCCCTTAAAATGTCTCAGCCGATGATCGGTTCCCCTTAAAATTTCAGGCTCGCTATCGCCCGGCAGGGAAAAAGCGACACCTAAATTGCACGAAAGGTCTTAAAATTGACGACAAAATGGGGCAAAAGGTGTTAAAATCGCCAAAATAGTGGACCAACCATCCTTAAATGTCAAAACTGATGGGGCTAAACACGAGGGAGAAAGGGGTTCAGAAAAGCAAGCGCTACCCCCTTAAGTACTTATTTTCAACTATAGGCGATCTTAAGGGGAGATTTCCACTTGAGGAATTTTTTTCTTTAACCCTTTCTCTCTCATGTTTAACCCCATTGCTTGTGAGATTTAAAGACGCTTGCCCCATTAGTTTGGCGATTTTAAGAACCCTCGCCCCATTTCTGTCAATTTTAAGACCTTTCGTGCCATTTAGGTGTCGATTTTATCCTGGCGAGCGATAGCGAGCCTGTAATTTAAGAGGAACCGGCTATCAGCCGGGACATTTTTCTACCGAAAAATTTACAAATTTATCTTGAAACGGGCTCAAAGGGGTGTAATCTTAAGCTTGATGGATATCTATAGACCAAACTAAAAACCTCCCCTTAATACGATAATAAATGCAGAGTTGCAGCTGGGCATCAGTAAGATAGAATTAGGGTTTTGACCTAGATGTGTGTGTGAATTTGTATTTTGTTTTTTGTGTGTTCATTGTTTTCTGTCGTGTTTTGTGTTTGTCCCTATTCTGGCTCTGTCTTGAGTCGGCCACCCCCTCAACAAAACAAGAACAGTAAGAAAGGGAAGGAAAAAGGAAACCAATTGGAAAAGTGGGGATTGGTCTCGAGTAAATAGATAGATAGATAGATAGGTTTTGGAACGCGGTAAAGAACGGGTTTATGCTGTTCCATTTGTGAGTATGAATCACAGTGAAAAACGAAGATTATCATTCAGGGATTTCATTTTATCTTGAATGTTTGCATATTAATTATTAGCTTGTCCCCTCAACCCCCTTAACCTAGTGCTTGTTTTTTGGGGCTACTTATCCATATATTTATTTAATATTGAGTTTCCTCGTTAGACCTCCATCAAGCTTAAAATAAAACCCCCTATTTGTACATTTTTCGGTAGAAAAATGTTCCGGCCAAAGGCCGGTTCCTTAAAAAATTGGCTCGCTGCCGCTCGCCAGGAAATTATTGACACCTAGATGGAGGTAAACGTCTTAAAACAGTAGGCTGAATGGGGCCGAATGGATACAAGCCAAAGAGAGAGGGAGAGAAAGAAGAAAACAGCGAGGTGAGCTCCCTTAAATAATTAGCCTATAATTATGAAATTGCTACTACATAACAATCTACAGTACATGATAATTCAATCCTACTAACTTACCTGCCATCCATAACCTCACGAAATGGGTACAAATTAAAGTGAGCAACTATCCAACAACCAGGGTTAATAAGGGGCGGCAATATGCATAAGATGTTCACTTAGCTCGGAAATCTGGACCCCCTCGAGATGATCAAATAGATTCTGTTGATTAGCTTGGGCATATAAGTAACAGTAAGTAGTGCTAACTCATGCAGTACCGGTCACGTATCCATTCGGTCCCATTCAGCCTACTGTTTTAAAACTTTTACCCCCATCCAGGTGTCAATATTTTCCTGGCGATCGGTAGCGAGCCACCATATATATATTTTTGTTTTGACAGCAAGCTAAATTTGTACATTTTTCGATAAAAAACATTCTCCGGCAAAGCCGGAATCCTCCATACAATGCTGGCTCACTATCGCTCGCCAGGAAGAAATCGACACCTGGATGGGGATAAACGTCTTAAAACAGTTGGATGAATGGGGCCGAATGGATACAAGCCAGGGAAAGAGAGAAAAGGAGAGAAAGATAAAAACAGCCGGTGACCCCCCTTAAGGGGGTAGTGCTTGTTTCTCACCCTATTGATTTATTTATATATTTATTTTTGAGATTCCTCGCTAGACCTCCATCAAGTTTCAGAAAAAAAATAACCTTAGATCCCATTTCCAGATAAATTTGTAAACTTTTCGGTGGAAAAATGTCTTGGCCGAAGGCTGATTCATCCTAATATTACAGGATCGCATGACAGATCGTAATATTGACGAAGAAATGGGTCGAAACATCTCAAAATCGCCAAACTAATGGAACGAATGTTCTTAACAGCTCAAAAACTCATGAGGGAGAAATGGGTACAGACAAAAACAACACTTCCCCTTAACGGCTTATAGCAAATTATTTGTTTGTAAGTCAATCATTCCTTGCTAAATTACATACATAAAATAATAGACTGTGTACAAACTCATGTGGGCAACTGTACCGTAGAACTATCAAGTCATGTCTCAGCTGTCATTAAGTTTGGCTCGCTAGGTGCTGTATTAATGACTGTCAGATGCTGAATAGGGTGGGTAAGTGTAGGGACACGTTTATATATCTCACTCAAAATTACGAAATCATGTTTAGATATCGCTGATACCAATTATAGATCATAATGACGTACTTGGTGCCGAAACATGACTTATTTGGCCGACTGTACCAGACCAATCCAATTAGTTCCCGGTTTCCATTAGTCCAAGTCTTGCAATTGTAGCTGGAATTATTCGTAATACCTTCTGCTTCAGTGCTCAATAAATGAAGCGGCAACGTATACCTTTCACTCAATTTAATTTCGACTCAAATTCGAAAACTATTTAACAGGTGAAAAGAGCTGTTACATTTTAAAGATATATTTTCGCTTTCAAAATAGATAACCATTTTGGCTATGTGAATGAATGAGTCACCTGCAACAAGTCCCCCAACCCTTCCCCCAAGGTTGAAAGAATGATACATAACCAAAATCAAGGTATGTTACAGGTAATTTAAGGGAGGTGACCTGTTTTTGTTCTGTCCTTTTCTATGTTGCTCTGCCTTGTACCCATTTGGCCCCATTCAGCCTACTGTTTTAAGACGTTTATCCCCATCCAGGTGTCAATTGTTTACTGGTGAGCGGTAGCGAGCCAGCATATTTTTATTTTTGTTTGACAGCAGGCTAAATTTGTAAATGTCTTCATATAATGCTGGCTCGCTATCGCTCGCCAGGAAGAAATCGACACCTAGATGGGGATAAACGACTTAAAATAGTTGGCTGAATGGGGCCGAATGGATACAAGCCAGAGAAAGAGAGAAAAGGAGAGAAATAACAAAATGCAGGTTACCCCCCTTAAGTGTGTTAGAAAGAAATGTGGTGTGTTTGTTAAGTGTAGTGAAATGTTGAGGAGGAGGAGGTGTTTGTGAGAGTTACCTGGATTGCTCTCTGTGTAGGTGAGGCCCAAATAGAAACAGTGAGGGAAGCCAGGCAAATTAAACCGAATGGATACAAGCTAAAGAGAAAGGGGAGAGAAAGAGAAAAAAGCGAGGTGGGCCCCCTTAACAACATCTAAGGAACGGCGGACACCAAGGACAGTATTATTGCCGATAATTGGCATTTCCAGCGCACATTCTCGTCATCGCTATTTTACTTCCGGGAATGGGTTACAAATAGTCTGTAGTTCAGGTCAGTAATCTAACAGGGACGTCCTTTTCATCATATTCTGGCAACTATTGGACGATGCCATTCAACTTAGGAAGGACCTCGGGCAATAATAAGCCTTCAAACTATCTCAACCAACCCTTTTAACTACCATAGATCCTTCCTAAGCTGCATAACATCGTCTAACATAGCTAGAGTAAAATATAACACGTCGCTGGTACTGAAAGGGTTAACGTATGTGACGGCAACCAGACACGGATAGGCTTTCCTTTGAGTGAGGGAGACAAAATGCAGAACTGCCTGTAGCGAGTGCCTCCCCCAGAGTTTAAAGAGTGACAGGGCCAAACTCAAGGGACGTTTGAGCTAAAATGCCTGGACACATGGAGTTTGAAGCAATTTCAATCATAAGAAGAGGGAAAGACTGATTCTGGGAGAGAGTTTCAGAGCTCATCAGTTGAATAGAAGAAAGTCTGAGAATGATGTTACCGTCTAAATAGAGCTAGAAGAACAAAATTATGGAATACACCCTGGAATTTTGTCGGTAGAGTTTTGAATCACCCTGTATATACTGTATATGCCAATTACTCTAGAATGGTATCAGTATTGGGTTGTAGTGACCATAGAAACTCATGGGAAGCGAAAGTGTTTATGGTCAAGCGACACCAATATAACCTCTCAAAAAACGGCTTTCAACATTAATATACTGTATGTCTTCATTAAGGGGAGATCTCCACTCGAGGGATTTTTTTCTTGACCCCTTTCTCCCTCATGTTTAGCCCCATTGCTGTTGATATTATCAAACGTTTGCCTCATTAGTTTAGCGATTTTAAGAACTTTCACCCCATATTAAGACCTTTCGTGCCATTCAGGTGTCGATTTTATCCTGGCAAGCGATAACGAGCCTGTAATTTAAGAGGAACCGGCCTTCGGCCGGGAAATTTTTCTACCGAAAAATGTACAAATTTATCTTGAAAGGGACTTAAGGGGGTGTCATTTTAAGCTTGATGGAGGTCTAGGGAACAAACTAAATACCTCCCCTTAAACCTAAAGAAATGGGAGATTATTATTATAATGATAATTATATGCATTATGTACTGTGAGTACAATAAAATTCATAGAAACAAAGTTAACGAAATAAAACAGAACATTCAAATTTTATGCAAAACGTAATTGGTTTTGTATAATAAATATATATTAATATTTAGACTAATTTCTCATATATTTAGGTCTGATGATGTCATACCATTGATATTGAAACATCATTAGAAAAAGTAAATATGTTCGTGATTACCTTGGTGTTGCCTGCTTTTATATATATATATATATATATATATATATATAGCCTCAAACGGCTTTTCACACAACTAAGACAGGCAAAGTAAGAGCTCCAGAACACTGTCAAAAATACCTCCCAGAAGAAGAGTAAAACTGGTGAACAAAGAGAGACAGTTTTACCAATTATGTCGTGGAGCACTCCGCCGGTGAGGTAATTCCCCCGCTACCATATGGCCGGCAAAGTCATCTCTTACACCACACACCCAACACTCACCCTTATGCTTGAGGGGACGTTCAGCCGTTTATTTAAGGGGACATTATTATTATTATTATTATTATTATTATTATTATTTTATTATTAATGGTATATATATTTGTTACAGTTTGTTCCTTAGACCTCTATTAGGCTTAAAAAAACATCCCAAAGCCCCCTTTCGAGATCAATTTGTATTTTTTGGGTACAATAATGTCCCGGTTCCTCCTAAATTATAGGCTCACTGTCGCTCGCCTGAACAAAATTGACACCTAAATGGCACCAAAGGTCTAAATATTGACAAAGTAATGGGCAAAAGTCTTAACATTTGAAAACTAATGGGGCTAAGCATGAAGAAGAAGGGGGTTCAGAAAAACAGTAACACTTGCCCTTAACATGAACTGTATAATGTTTTGGTGCAATGTAGAGAACTTAGAATGGACTCACATTTGATATATAGAAAATTTGAACACATATATAATAGGAAGTATATCATAAATGTACATAATTATATCATATTGCATAATTATATCAACTCGGTGTTGGTGGTTCATTTCATAAGTTTAAGATACTATTTTAATTTTGCTTTGTTTGTGTATGAACATAAACACTACATGCTGTGAACTGTGTATGAACATAAACACTACATGCTGTGAACTGTGTATGAACATAAACACTACATGCTGTGAACTGTCTATGAACATAAACACTACATGCTGTGAACTGTCTATGAACATAAACACTACATGCTGTGAACTGTGTATGAACATAAACACTACATGCTGTAAACTGTCTATGAACATAAACACTACATGCCGTGAACTGTCTATGAACATAAACACTACATGCCGTGAACTGTCTATGAACATAAACACTACATGCCGTGAACTTAAGTTGATGATTTATCGTACTATCAACGACAAAAGTTCGTTCCCCCAACGAGTGAATCCGAAAAACCTGGAGGCCGACAAACGAAGCATATGAAAGAAGTGCCATTTACACCTAATAAATGCTTCGTTTTTCTAAATTTGTCGTTTATAGCACTTAAATAAGATAGGTGAGATCTTCTATGATTCGATAAATTATAGATATATTATGTGATGCAATTTTGGTCTTGAATATCTACAGTATATAATTTTGTATAAAGAATGTGTAAGGATTGAGCTTCATTGTTTCATGTTAATTGACGTAATATTAGGGCTCTGGTGTCTCGAACCAGCTAATGGTTCAAGTTAAATGACTTAACCAAAATGTTACAAGCTTGATGGTGGTAGAGGGTAGAAGAAAGCCAGATTTATTTTGAGAGTGATAGCGGTGAGAGGAAGGGACTGTAGTTTTTGCAGAGTGGCTCCAGTCCTGACGTTATTCTTGACTTACAGTGTAGGGTTGAGAGCCTCTGAAGTCCTATTTTAACTAACAGAAGACCTCCACTCCTGGATATTTGTTATCCTCTTCAGTTATGGTATAGTAAACAGACCTTTTAGGGGTTCTAAGTGATTGTTGCGATAACAGTGAACCACCTTTAATCTATAGGTTGTATAAGAATAAAAGGACTAGGATAATTAGATATTGAATAAGTGTTAGTGTGTGTTGTCTTACGATTAGCATATATCAAAGTACCTTCATTACGTTCAATCCCCATTCTGTCATAAACGATAAGTCTAGGCATAGGACTTAAATACGTAACAATATATATATATATATATATATATATATATATATATATATATATATATATATACTGTATATATAAATATATACCTGTATATATATATATATATATATATTGCATCTGGATATACCTAATAATTCACGCCATCACTGCTTGGAATCCAAAATTTGAAAACTTGAACACATTGATAATACATTCAAAAAGCCCTTTTTATTTGGTTTGCCTTTCTGATGATCAAGTTTTACTTGTTTACTAAGACTGACAAACGTCTTAAATATTGTTCCCCACACCGACTCCTCTTTACGACAGGCTCGGTGTTGGCCAATTATACTCCCTCAACTAGGTGCCAAACGAGCAAGTTTGTCCTTGTCAATTTGAACGTAACCTCTGCTCTACCAACATTATATACAGTACCGTACAATATTTATATTTAGTTTGCCACCTAAGGTACTCTTTTCTGAGTCTACTGTCCGATAACCAAAACTGTCACCGTAAAAATACCCCAACCATCCAGAATTGACGACGAAAACCCTTGCGTGTGACGGTCTTCTCACATTCACACAGGCCCCTTCCGTCTCTCCTACTTAAGTCTAATTCCGGGAGCGGAGGAGAGCTGGTAATGGAACTCATAAATGCCGGGTGTGCAGCGGAAACTATATCGCTTGTTTCTGGAGGAAACTTATGGGCGTCGTTGCTAAATGGGCGGCGGCGGAGGAATTCACAGTGATGGTATGTCTGGGTCGGAAACTTCAGGTGTTGTTGTTTTTGGTGGGTGGGTGGGGGTGTAATGATGGTTTGGTGGGTGGGTGTGTAATGATGGTTTGGTGGGTGGTGGGTGTGTAATGATGGTTTGGTGGGTGGGTGGGTGGGGTGTAATGATGGTTTGGTGGGTGGGTGGGTGGGGTGTAATGATGGTTAGGTGGGTGGGTGGGTGTGTAATGATGGTTTGGTGGGTGGGTGGGTGTGTAATGATGGTTTGGTGGGTGGGTGGGTGGTGTAATGATGGTTTGGTGGGTGGGTGGGTTGTAATGATGGTTGGTGGGTGGGTGGGTGGGTGTGTAATGATGGTTAGGTGGGTGGGTGGGGGTGTAATGATGGTTTGGTGGGTGGGTGGGGGTGTAATGATGGTTTGGTGGGTGGGTGGGTGGGGTGTAATGATAGTTTGGTGGGTGGGTGGGTGGGGTGTAATGATAGTTTGGTGGGTGGGGTGTAATGATGGTTTGGTGGGTGGGTGTAGAGTTTGGTGGGTGGGGTGTAATGATAGTTTGGTGGGTGGGGTGTAATGATGGTTTGGTGGGTGGGTGGGTGGGGTGTAATGATGGTTTGGTGGGGGGGAGGGGTGTAATGATGGTGTGGTGGGTGGGTGGGTGTAATGATGGTTTGGTGGGTGGGTGGGGTGTAATGATGGTTTGGTGGGTGGGTGGGTGGGGTGTAATGATGGTTTTGTGGGTGGGTGGGGGTTAATGATGGTTTGGTGGGTGGGTGGGGTGTAATGATGGTTTGGTGGGTGGGTGGGTGTTATGATGGTTTGGTGGGTGGGTGGGTGGGTGTAATGATGGTTGGTGGGTGGGTGGGGTGTAATGATGGTTTGGTGGGTGGGTGGGGTGTAATGATGGTTTGGTGGGTGGGTGGGAGGGGTGTAATGATGGTTTGGTGGGTGGGTGGGGTGTAATGATGGTTTGTGGGTGGGTGGGTGGGGTGTAATGATGGTTTGGTGGGTGGGGTGTAATGATGGTTTGGTGGGTGGGTGGGGTGTAATGATGGTTTGGTGGTGGGTGGGTGGGGTGTAATGATGGTTTGGTGGGTGGGTGGGGTGTAATGATGGTTTTGTGGGTGGGGGGGTGGGGTGTAATGATGGTTTGGTGGGTGGGTGGGGTGTAATGATGGTTGGGTGGGTGGGTGGGGTGTAATGATGGTTTGGTGGGAGGGTGGGGGGTGTAATGATGGTTTGGTGGGTGGGTGGGGGTGTAATGATGGTTTGGTGGGTGGGTGGGGTGTATGATGGTTTGGTGGGTGGGTGGGTGGGGTGTAATGATGGTTTGGTGGGTGGGGGTGGGGGTGTATGATGGTTGGTGGGTGGGTGGGGGTGTAATGATGGTTTGGTGGGTGGGTGGTGGGGGTGTAATGATGGTTTGGGGGTGGGTGGGGTGTAATGATGGTTTGGTGGGTGGGTGGGGGTGTAATGATGGTTTGGTGGGTGGGGGTGTAATGATGGTTTGGTGGGTGGGTGGTGGGGGGTTGTAATGATGGTTTGGTGGGGGGGTGGGGGTGTAATGATGGTTTGGTGGGTGGGTGGGGTGTAATGATGGTTTGGTGGGTGGGTGGGGTGTAATGATGGTTTGGTGGTGGTGGTGGGTGGGTGTAATGATGGTTTGGTGGGTGGGTGGGTGGGGTGTAATGATGGTTTGGCGGTGGGTGGGTGTGTAATGATGGTTTGGTGGGTGGGTGGTGGGGTGTAATGATGGTTTGGGTGGGTGGGGTGTAATGATGGTTTGGTGGGTGGGTGGGTGTGTAATGATGGTGGGTGGGGGGTGGGTGGTGTAATGGTTTGGTGGGTGGGTGGGTGTGTAATGATGGTTTGGTGGGTGGTGGGTGGGGTGTAATGATGGTTTGGTGGGTGGTGGGTGTGTAATGATGGTTTGGGGGTGGGTGGGGTGTAATGATGGTTTGGTGGTGGGTGGGGTGTAATGATGGTTTGGTGGGTGGGTGGGGGTGTAATGATGGTTTGGTGGGTGGGTGGGTTGGGTGTAATGATGGTTTGGTGGTGTGGGGGGTGTAATGATGGTTTGTTGGGTGGGTGGGGGTGTAATGTTGGTTTGGTGGGGGGGTGGGGTGTAATGATGCTTTGGTGGGTGGGTGGGGTGTAATGATGGTTTGGTGGGTGGTGGGTGGGGTGTATTGATGGTTTGGTGGGTGGGTGGGGTGTAATGATGGTTTGGTGGGGGGGTGGGGTGGGGGTGTAATGATGGTTTGGTGGGTGGGTGGGGGGTGTAATGATGGTTGGTGGGTGGGTGGGGGTGTAATGATGGTTTGGTGGGTGGGTGGGTGGGGTGTAATGATGGTTTGGTGGTGGGGGGGGGTGTAATGATGGTTTGGTGGTGGTGGTGGGGTGTAATGATGGTTTGGTGGGTGGGTGGGGGTGTAATGATGGTTTGGTGGGTGGGTGGCTGGGGTGTAATGATGGTTTGGTGGGTGGGTGGGTGTGTAATGATGGTTTGGTGGGTGGGTGGGTGGGTGTGTTATGATGGTTAGGGGGGTGGGTGGGGGTGTAATTATAGTTTGGTGGGCGGGAGGCCTGTGGGCGTAATTGACCACCTGCACATTTCAGGCTATAATTAAGTTGGAGCCGTAAACGTCGATATTTAGTAGATATAATATAATACACTAATGTGAGTTTTTGATGGATAGAAACTATGCTGAATATGATTTTAACCATAAATATTTACACTACATTCGAAATTTAACTGGACAGTCTATTGAATATTGATGTCTACAGCTCTAACTCCCTTATAGCCTGAAACTCGTAAAGTGATCACTTAGGGTGTGCTGTGAGATCCGGACACCTCAACCAGCAGCTCTCAACCACTGACAATGGGCACGTTCAAAGGTGCCAATTTTGCATTAGAGTCACGTGCCAAGTAGTTTGAAGTGAGGCACATATGCTACTTGAGCTCGTTGAAGTATTACATTTGCTCAACGACGCCAACCAAGATCCAAAATAGAAACAAGAATTATGTCATATTACACTAGCATGATTTTGATTGATAGCTATGGCCGATACCTTACCCTCAGTTAAGCAATTGGACATAAAATATTGACATGCGACTTCTATGAACATGCCTATTTAACGCCGTCTGTACCAGCGACGTCTTTTTAATTCGATTTTAGCTACCGTATATTTAGACGAATTTGGTGCAGGTTTAAGAAGGATCTGTGGTAGTAAAATGAGTTAAGTGAGATATTTCGAAGCCTGTTAATTGCTGAAGGTCCTTTTAAAACTTAATAAAATCGTCTCAAAGAAGCCAGCATAATGTTAAAAAGACGTTGCAGGTACAGAGAGGGTTAAGGGGAGGTATTTAGTTTGTTTCCTAAGTTTTCATCAAGCTTAAAATTACACCCCCTAGACCCCATTTCAAGATAAATTTGTACATTTTTCGGTAGAAAAATGTCCCGGCTGAAAGCCGGTTCCTCTTATATTACAGGCTCGCTATCGTTCGCCAGGATAAAATCGACACCTAAATGGCACGAAAGATCTTAAAATGGACAGAAATGGGTTAAAAGTTTTTAAAATCACCAAAATAATGGGGCGAACGTCTTAAAATCTCAAAAGCAATGGGGCTAAAGATGAGGGAGAAATGGGTCCAGAAAAAAATCCCTCAAGTGGAAATCTCGGACCCTTAACCAGTAATGTTGGGTTAGGGTCAGCCACCACCACCAACACTCCTAACCGATACAGAATATTGTGTGTGTGTGTGTGTGTGTGTCTATGGTATTTAGCTATACTCTGTTTATTTCCTCTTCATCTGACGATCAATTGAATCCCTGGGCAGCTATACTTTCTCCGATAATTAACCCCTTCAGACTCATATGACGGAGAGGTTGCCAGGTTAGCAATAAGAAATAGAGTTCTCTCACTCTTATAATTACCTCTCCAAAATTAGTTTTCTGCCCACAGCTAACTCAAAGACAACTGCAGAGGTTGAAGTAACTAATCTAAAGGTTTCTAAATACCCCTGATGGTAACAAAGGCTTTAAAGTATCCATCCCTAAAAGGCTCAAAATCGCGTCATATGTCGGAGAGGGTTAATGGGGAAATAGGAAACTGCTATGTCTCTGCAACATACTAAAAGACCAAGTTTATATAATTTAACACCATATTTCGCTATACAATCTTCAAAATATCGGAGACATTTTGGACAAGCAAAGGTTATATAGACATGTTATAAACACATAGGTATCCAATAAGACCATCTTTGGACTAGATAAGTTTAGGGAGCAGTTAGAATTTTTGTTTAAAGTAAAACAAAAATATATACTGTAGAAGGTCCCACCGCTTTGCCATTCTTAAGGGGAGGTTTTTAGTTTGTTTCCTACTCCTCCAGCAATCTTAAAATTTCACCCCCTTGACCCCCTTTCAAGATAAATTTGTACATTTTTCGGTAGAAAAATGTCCAGGCTGAAAGCCGGTTCCACTTAAATTACAGGCTCGCTATCGCTCGCCAGGATAAAATCGACACCTACTGTAAATGGCACGAAAGGTCTTAAAATTGACAGAAATGGGTTGAAAGTTCTTAAAATCGTCAAAATAATGGGGCAAACGTCTTAAAATTAGAAAAAAACAATGGGGCTAAACATGAGGGAGAAAGGAGTCCCGAAAAAAATCCCTCAAGTGGATATTCCCCCCTTAAGTAAGCCATTTTAGAATTCCAGAAGAGCGACCATTACTTGCATGACTCTGCATGTCCACAAACATGTCAGTAATGTAAGCATGTTTTTTTTTTTTTTTTTTTTTTTTTTTAAACTTACACCTGTCATTTACTCTCGTTTTCCGCCACGAACGAGCATTTTCAACTCGGACCATTTGTTTACGAGCTTTAGATGCCACTGATTCTAGGTTGTATGGCCTACTTAACCTCCATAAGCATCATACGCAGATTTTGGGTGCAGTCTAAATAAAAGGCGTCTATTTTCTGAAGGTAACTATTGTCTATTAACCGGCATTTAGGAACCCTAACGACTATAACTAAATAAAAAATTACATTAAGGGGGAAGTGCTTGTTTTTTTAGCTATATATATATTTGTTTATATATATATTTTTTAGTTTCCTCGCTAGACCTCCATCAAGCTTAGAAGAAAAAAACCCTAGACCCTCTGTCAAGATATATTTGTACATTTTTCGGTAGAAAAATTTCCCGGCCGAAGGCCGGTTTCTTCTAAAATTACAGGCTCGCTTTCGCTCGCCAGGAAAAAATCAACACCTAAATTGCACGAAAGGTCCTAATATTGACAACTAAATGAGGCGAAAGGTCTTCAAATCGCCAAATTAACAGAACGAAAGTCTTAAAATCTGAAAACCAATATGCTAAGCATGAGGGAGAAGGGGGTCCAGAAAAAGCGACTACTACCCCCCCTTAATGGCGTTTTAAAGCATATAAAACTCTCCGATCCAAGAGTGAAAAGATATTAACAAAATATTTATTATTAGTCGTGATGGTGTATTTAACCTTTAACTGTATTAATGGTGTAATGGTGTAGATTTTTTTTTAGTTTTTTTTTCTTTTTCTATGTGAGATGCTTATGTTCTGGGTGTGGTGTTCCGAGTTCGAATCCCGGGAGAACCATATGCTTTCATTAGTTTATTCTAGTGCATTGGGGTTTGTAATAGAGGATTGATGTTAAGAACGGGGTGTAACTTAATTCAACAGCTGAGCTCTGAAACTCTCTCCCTGAATCCATCTTCCCCTCATCCTATGACTTATATTGCTTCAAACTCCGTGTGTCCAGGCATTTTGGTTCGAACATTCCTTGCTTATGGCCCTGTCACCGTTTCAATTCTAGGGGAGGCACTCGTCACAGACAGTTCTGCCTTTTGTGTGTCTCCCTCGTCCACATACAGTAGGACATACTTAAGGGAAGATCTCCACTTGAGGGATTTTTTTCTTGACCCCTTTCTCCCTCATGTTTAGCCCCATTGCTTTTGATATTATAAAACGTTCGCCCCATTAGTTTAGCGATTTTAAGAACTTTCACCCCATATTAAGACCTTTCGTGCCATTCAGGTGTCGATTTTATCCTGGCGAGCGATAGCGAGCCTGTAATTTAAGAGGAACCTGCCTTCGGCCGGGAAATTTTTCTACCGAAAAATGTAAAAATTTATCTTAAAAGGGACTCAAGGGGGTATAATTTTAAGCTTGATGGAGGTCTAGGGAACAATGTAAAAATCTCCCCTTAAGTGATATAGTTCGAAGCCTGTTGATTGCGGCAGGCCCTCTGTAAACTGAAGAAAATCGTCTAATAGTAGCCAGACTAAAGTTAAAAAAGACGTCGCGGTACAGAAGGGGTTAACAGGCTTCCAACTATCTCACTTATCCATTATCACAACCACACATCCTTCTCAAGGGGCACAACATCGTCAGCAGTAGTTTATCGAGAGGCCTTCCCTAGGGTTAAGGGGAGGTTTCTAGTTTGTTCCCTAGACCTCCATCAAGCTTAAAATTACACCCTCTAGACCCTCTTTCAAGCTAAATTTGTACATTTTTCGGTAGAAAAATGTCCCGGCCAAAGGCCGGTTCCTCTTAAATTACAGGCTCGCTATCGCTCGCCAGGAAAAAATTGACCCCTAAATGACACGAAAGATCTTAAAATTGACAGAGATGGGGCGAAAGTTCCTAAAATCGCCAAACTAATGGGGCGAACGTCTTAAAATCTCAAAATCAATGGGGCTACACCTGAATGAGAAAGGAGTTCAGTAAAAAATCCCTCAAGTGGAAATCTCCCCTTAAGTGCCCCATTAATGACTATTTCCATTCACACCTATTCATAGCCTCCGATAGTGCAGTTGGAATGATTGTACAGTCGCGCTAATAAGTGATGTCTCGGCACCAAGTATGTTTCGATCAATAATTGGTATCAGCAATATCTAAGCTTCATTTCTTCATATCGAGTGAAATATACAAACATGTTCCTACACTTACCCACCCTATTCAACATCTGACAGACATTAATATAGCACACAGCAAGCCAAACGTAATGACTGCTGGAACATGACTTATTAGCGCGACCGTACATGCTAAGATTGGTATGCAGGATTCGAAACTGCATAATAAATCGTAGGCTTGTGCTGCATTCTTTTAACTGTCTTCGTGGTGCAATGCATAAGTGTGTTGATTTCCTGTGTGAGCGTCCTGGGTTCGAATCCCCGGACTGCCACATGTGTTTGTTAATTTCAGGAATATAATGAAAAGACGTCGCCGGTACACAAGGGGTTAACAGAAGGAAGAGGGTAGTTTGTTCGCCCCTCATTACCACGGATCGTCCTAATTGACCACTTGCGAGTTTCAGGCTACAAGTAAGTTGGGGCCGTTAACATCGATATGAGACAGAAATGCAATAATGATGTACTTTTCTGATGGATAAATGGTATGTTGAATTGAGTTTTATGTATTTATAATTAATGTACTACGACCGTATTTATAATTAATGTACTACGACCGTATTTATAATTAATGTACTACGACCGTATTTTAACTGTAAATTTCGCTGGTTATCGAAGTCTACAACACCAAGAACGACTAAGGGGATCTGATGAAGGTTTAAGGGAGGTCACCTGCTTTATTTATCTACTTTTCTCTCTTTCTCTGGCTTGTATCCACTCGGCCCCATTCAGCCTACTGTTTTAAGACTGTTATCCCCATCCAGGTGTTAATTTATTCCTGGCGAGCGATAGCGAGCTAGCTTTTTATGGAGAAATCCGGGTTCGAGACATTTTTCTATCGAAAAATTTACAAATTTAGCTTTCTGACAAAAATATTTTTACAAAATTATAACAAAATCAACACCTGGATGGGGATAAACGTCTTAAAACCGTAGGCTGAATGGGGCCGAATGAATACAACCCAGAGAGAGGGAGGGAGAGAGGGAGAAAAAAAACGAGGTGGCCCCCTTAATTGCACATACCAGAGAGGCTGCAAGTGTTGCAACATCTGCAGCAAAGCTTACATCATAGTTAAGGGGCCCCACCTCGTTTTCTATTATCTTTCTTCCTCTCTCTCTCCCTCTGGCTTGTATCCATTCAGCCTGTTTTTTTAAGCCGTTTATCCCTATCCAGGTGTCGATTATTTCCTGGCAAGCGGTAGCGAGGCAGCATATTTGTTTAATGTTTTTGACAGCAGACTAAATTTGTAAATTTGTCGATGGAAAAATGTCTCTGGCAAAGCCGGATTTCTCCATACAATGCTGGCTTGCTATCGCTCGCCAGGAAGAAATCGACACCTGGATGCTAATATGTCTTAAAACAGTAGGCTGAATGGGACCAATTGGATACAAACCAAAGAAAGACAGAAAAGGAGAGAAACAAAGGGGAGGTTTTTAGTTTGGTCCCTAGATATCCATCAAGCTTAAGATTACACCCCCTTGAGCCCCTTTCAAGATAATGTCCCGGCTGAAAGCCGGTTCCTCTTAAATTACAGGCTCGCTATCGCTCGCCAGGATAAAATCGACACCTAAATTGCACGAAAGGTCTTAAAATTGACGGAAATGGAGCGAAAGTTCTTAAAATCGCCAAACTAATGGGGCGACTGTCTTAAAATCTCAAAAGCAATGGGGCTAAACATGAGGGAGAAAGGGGTCCAGAAAAAATCCCTCAAGTCGATATCTCCCCTTAAGATTCACACCGACATTCATTCCCAGCAACTTGTGAGGGTCAATTTTCAACCTCCCGATTCCTCAAGGTCCTTTTACGTTCATATCGGCCACTACATCAAAGCTAGATTACATTAGTTTGCTGGAGTAATAGAAAACCTGTACTTCAGAAGCTGCCAGACTAGAATTCCCAAAGATAAATTGCCGGAGCGGGGACTTGTGTGAAGGCGTGCTAAGGGGGTAGTGCTTGGTTTTTGGTCTATGTATTGATTTTTTTCGTATAATTTTGTGTTTCCTCGCTATACCTCTATAAAACTTAAAATATATAACCCCTAGACCCATTTTCAAGGTAAATTTGTACATTTTTCGGTGGAAACATTTCCCGGCCAAAAGCCGGTTCCTTTTCAAATTACAGGGGAAAAAAGCGACACCTAAATGTCACAAAAGGTCTTAATATTGACAAAGAAATGAGGCGAAAGATCTCAAAATCGCCAAACTAACGGAACGAACGTCTTAAAATGTCGAAACTATTATGCTAACCATGAGGGTGAAGGGGGTCCAGAAAAAGCGACTACCTCCCCCTTAATATTGAGAGCGGCTGCTGCTTCTAGACCCGCTGATACCTTGTTACCTATGCGGGTGGTCGGGCAGTGTCTGTGGCTCTGGTGGGCAAGTCGGTCGTGTCGGAATCCAGCCCGTAAACTCTTCACCTTAATTGGGGTTAAGGGCAGATGGGTCTCGCTTTTTTAGGCCCCCTTCTCCCTCATGTTTAGCCCCATTTGTTTTCAGATTTTATGACGTTCGAACCATTAGTTTGACGATTTTAAGGCCTTTCGCCCCCTTTCCTTTGCCATTCGTGTCATATAGGTGTCGATTTTTTTCCTGGCGACCGAGAGCGAGTCTGTAATTTAGGATAAACCGTACAAATATATCTTGAAGGGGGAATCTGGGGTTGTCTTTTACATTTTGATGGAGGTCTAGGCAGAAAACTAGAAAAATAATAAATACATTAAATAATCGTCCAACAAATTAACCATCCCCCGCTTATGACTATAGTCATAACCTGTCCCAACCTGTCCCAACCTGTCCCAACCTGTCCCAAAGAAGGGTGACCGCTCTCAACCCTCCAACTATCGTCCAATTGCTCTTATCTCTTGTCTTTCTAAAGTTTTTGAAACTATTCTTGCTTCCAAATTTCTTAAGCATTTCTCTTCTCATAATCTGCTCTCAGATCGCCAGTATGGCTTCCTTAAGGGTCGCTCTACTGGTGATCTTCTTTCATATCTTACTAACTCTTGGTCATCCTCCTTTCGGGACTTCGGTGAGACTTTTTCTATTGCACTAGACATATCGAAAGCCTTCGATAGAGTCTGGCATAAATCTTTAATTTCTAAACTACCCTCCTTCGGTTTCTATCCCTCCATCTGTGCCTTTGTCTCTAATTTCCTTTCCGGCCGTTCCATAGCTGCGGTTGTGGACGGCCATTGTTCACTTCCTCACCCTATAAACTCCGGTGTTCCTCAGGGCTCTGTCCTATCTCCTATTCTCTTTCTAATTTATAAATGATCTCCTTAACTGTACCTTAATTCCCATCCATTCATACGCAGACGACTCAACCTTACACTACTCCATTAGTTTTTCAGAACGCCCCAGCCAGCAATCCCTCAACGACAAACGTAATGAAGCCATAGAACTCTTAAATTCTGATCTAAATACTATTTCCAATTGGGGCAGAGAAAACCTTGTTAACTTTAATGCTTCCAAAACCCAATTTCTCCATCTATCTACCCGTCAGGATCTCCCAGCGGACTATCCCTTCTTCTTCAACAATACAAAAATTAACCCTTCATCTTCTCTCAATATTCTTGGTGTCTCTTTTCTTCTGCTCTCATTTGGAAGGACCATATTACCAGTCTTGCTAAGGCAGCCTCCCAGAAGCTGGGTGTGCTCAACCGCCTTAGGGGGTTCTTTTCCCCTGCACAGCTTCTTGCTCTGTACAGGGGCATAGTGCGCCCTTGTATTGAGTATTGTTCACATGTGTGGGGAGGTTCCTCTCACACCGCTCTCCTAGACAAAGTTGAAAGGAAGGCCTTTCGTATCATTAACTCCCGTCCACTCACCAACTCTCTGCAATCTCTCTCTCTCCGCCGCAATGTTGCATCTCTCTCGCTATTCTATCGCTACTATAATAATCAGTGTTCCTCAGAGCTATCCCAGTGCATACCACCTCCTTTACGTAGGGCACGTGATACCCGTCTTGCAACTCAATCCCACCCCTACTCTGTGCAACTCTCCAACCCAAGAGTGAAACGTTACTCTCAAACTTTCTTCTACTCAACATCTGAGCTCTGGAACTCTCTCCCAGAATCAGTCTTTCCCTCTTCCTATGACTTAAATTGCTTCAAACTCTGTGTGTCCAGGCATTTTGGCTCGAACGTCCCTTGATTTTGGCCCTGTCACTCTTTCAACTATGGGGGAGGCACTCGCTATAGGCAGTTATGCCTTTTGCCTCCCTCAATCACATAGAAAAAAAAATAAATAAAAAAAAAAAAAAGGTAGCGCCAACGAACTTGACAATTTTGTTGACCCCTTAATTTCTTATAACTCAAAATTAATGAAAGCAATCGAGCTGACATTGCTATCATTAGGGAAGAGCCCACCAGGAAATAGGTGTGGATATGTACAGCCAGTTTGCTCTAGGCCCTTTGGAGTTATGAGAAGTTTAGGGGTCAAGAAAATTGTCAAGTTCGTTGGCGCTACCTATAGGCATTATATGGTGACGCTGTATACACATTACCCCGTTCAGTACCGGGGCCGTCCTTTTAATCCTTTCTGTACCGGTGACGCTTTTTAGTTCGATTCTAGCTAAATATAGACGATTGTTTACAGCTTAAGTAGGTGGTAAAAATGGTTAAGTGAGATAGTTCGAAGCCTGTTACTGTTTTGAGGCCCTTGTTAAACTGAATACAATAGTTAAATAATTCCAGGATATAATTAAAAATACGACGTCGGTACAGAAGGGGTTAACTCTACTCTGGCTACTATTAGATAATTTTATTCAGTTTTAAAAGGACCTTAGGCGTAGATGTGTGGCGACCCCATCGCCCATCACTTTAGTGGCACAGATAGCCCCTGGAGGTTGGGACTGGGAAACTCACCTCCAGAATTTACTCCCACTAAGGGATCAGCAAGCCTTTTCTTGCTGATCCTCCCTACCCCTTCAAGGGAGTGAGGGCTTGGCTACTGACTGACTTAAAAGGCCCTCCAGCAATTAACAGGCTTCGAACCATCTCAGTTAAACCTTTTTACTACCACAGATCCTTCCAAAACTGCACCTTTCGCCCCTTTGCTTTGTCAATATTAAGACTTTTCGTTTCATTTACGTCTCAATTTTTTCCTGGCAAGCGATAGCGAGCCTGTTATTTAGGAGGACATTATCTTGAAGAGGAATCTTTGTGTGTTATTTTAAGTTTGATGGAGGTCTAGGGAGGAAACTAGAAAAAATAATATACGGACAAAAAAAATCGAACAAAAAATCTACCATACCCCCTTCACTGCCACAGATCTACCATACCCCCTTCACTGCCACAGATCTACCATACCCCCTTCACTGCCACAAATCTACCATACGCCCTTCACTGCCACAAATCTACCATACCCCCTTCACTGCCACAGATCTACCATACCCCCTTCACTGCCACAGATCTACCATACCCCCTTCACTGCCACAAATCTACCATACCCCCTTCACTGCCACAGATCTACCATACCCCCTTCACTGCCACAGATCTACCATACCCCCTTCACTGCCACACAAATCTACCATACCCCCTTCACTGCCACAAATCTACCATACCCCCTTCACTGCCACAGATCTACCATACCCCCTTCACTGCCACAAATCTACCATACCCCCTTCACTGCCACAAATCTACCATACCCCCTTCACTGCCACAGATCTACCATACCCCCTTCACTGCCACAGATCTACCATACCCCCTTCACTGCCACAGATCTACCATACCCCCTTCACTGCCACAGATCTACCATACCCCCTTCACTGCCACAGATCTACCATACCCCCTTCACTGCCACAGATCTACCATACCCACTTCACTTCCCCAAATCTACCATACCCCTTCACTGCCACAAATCTACCATACCCCCTTCACTGCCACAGATCTACCATACCCCCATCACTGCCACAGATCTACCATACCCCCTTGACTCCCACAGATCTACCATACCCCCTTCACTGCCACAGATCTACCATACCCCCTTCACTGCCACAAATCTACCATACCCCCTTCACTGCCACAGATCTTTCCTAACTCCCTAGAAAATCACCAAATGTTACCCAGAATATTATGGAGAAATTCATTATTATTCAGAATTATTCGCATTTTACCTTCTAACTTCAGACTTTCTCTGTTTAATCCTTAGAGTACCTTCGGCGTCATTTTGTTTTTATTTCAGCTGCATTTAGACGATGTTATGAAGCTTAGGAAAGCCATATGGTAGCTAAGAGGATGTATTGAGATAGTTTGTAGTTTTTCCATTGGTAGACGTTCTTCCTAAGCTGTATACAAGCGTGTAATAATGGTCCCAATATAATGAAAAGGACGTCGCTGGTACAGAAGGGATTAAGGGGAGGTATTTAGTTTGTTCCCTACTTTTTCATCAAACTTCAAATTACACCCCCTAGACCCCCTTTCAAGATAAATTTGTACATTTTTCGGTAGAAAAATGTCCCGGCCGGAGGCCGGTTGCTCTTAAATTACAGGCTCGCTTTCGCTCGCCAGGAAAAAATCGACACCTTAACGGCACGAAAGGCATTAAAATTGACAGAAATGGGGCAAAATGTCTTAAAATATCCAAACTACTAGGGCGAAGGTCTTAAATTCTCAAAAGCAATGGGGCTAAACATGAGGGAGAAAGGGGTCCAGAAAAAAATCCCTCCAGTGGAAATCTCCCCCCCGCCCACCTTAAATCGTTCATCATGTACTGTAACTCTTCCCCTGTATCGCTGAGGAGAACTGCTATGTCGGCAGGAAATCTCGGGTTGCTTAGGTATTTTTCCATATACATTTATTCCCTCGTTGCCCCCATTCAAGGTTCCATCATAATATGTCTTCCTCCAAAACACGCACTGACGTAATATTCATAATATACATTACTTTAATTTAAACTTTGCCTAACCTAACCTAATTCAACCCCTATACATGTCCTCGTGAGTCATCTTTCCCTGATGCTTATTCAAATATATACATTTAGCTCAGAAAACTTGCTTGTCATTAATATGCACAGAATATATAATATGGACATTTACGTCAAAACATGCAGAGTAGGCCTATCATAGACGCCTATAGATTGTGAAATACGTTCTTGTCAAATTTCAGTATACAGTGCACAGATATGTTGATTGTTTAAGTACAGAACAACCATTCTAAAAGAAATGTGGGTAGTTTCTAGATTCTAAGCTTTGGTAAAAGTAATTTAATTAAAAAAAAAAAAATCTGCAAATTACCTCTAACGTACCTTGATATTGGCCCATTATCACTCCTTTAAGGGGGGGATGGGCCGGTTTTCTCGACCAATTTCTCCCTCATGTTTAGCCCCATTAGTTTTCAGATGTTAAGATGTTTGCCCCATTAGTTAGTCGATTTTAAGACCTTTCGCCCTATTTCGTCGTCAATATTTAGACCTTTCGTGCTATTTAGATGCCGATTTTTTCCCTGGCGAACGATAGTGAGCCTGTGATGGTGGAAGAAATGGCCTTCGGCCGGGAAATTTGTCTACCGAAAAATGTACAAATTAATCTAGAAGGGCGATCTAATGGATGTGTTTTTAAATTTGATGGAGGTCTAGGGAGGAAACTAGAAAAATAATTAATGCATGCAAAAATCGCCCAAAAAGTGAACCATCCCCCCCTTAACCTTGTGTGTGTGGGTGTGTGGGTTAGTGGGTCGTGTGTGGGGGGGGGGGGGCACCTGTTGCAGGCAGCTTTGCATTTTGCCTCCTTCATGCACATTACAAAAAAACCACACAGGAACAATGCATACTAATGTACCCTGCCGGCCGATATGTTTGGCGTCGTGGTCCGCCTGTCCTGAAACTCATCATAGACCGATCGTAGAAAATATCCTAAATTGCAGGCTCGCTATTGCTCGCCAGGAAAACTCGGCACCTAAATGGCGCGAACGGCATTAAAGTCGCCAAACCAATGGGGCGAATGTCTTAAAATCTCTAAAGTAATTGGGTTAAACATGAGGAACAAGGGGGCCCAGAATCCTCCCCCCATCCCTCCTTCAAATTATAGTTTGAGAGCTAAGTGTACTAACCAATGTGTCACAGGGCGAGTTAGCCTAATAGTGTGCCATAATAAATATCCCAAACTGCATTGAGCGCTGTGTTGAAATACGAGAGCAACACCATCGCCATTAACTAATAACAACATTACCGCGACGATAAATTATGATTTCAGTGATTACATTGTCAGTGAATATCGTGACATTAATTCATGTAAACTATATTGGAGAGAGAGAGAGAGAGTTGCAATGAGTTACAAGGAATAGTTAGTATATCAGAGACCTTGCGGTCCATTCCGGGGAGGTACCCAAAGTGGAAGGAGACTTTTTAGTGCACTACACTCATTACAGAATGTGCAAAATACTATCTACTCTCTTCTTGAACTGTTCTACTGAAGAACTGGCTGCAACTTATGAGGGAAGTTTGTTCCAGGTAGAACAGATCTTCAATGTGAAATAAGTATCCACATATATTAGTGCTAAACCTTTTCAATTTTAGTGTCCAGCCATGGTTGCGTGTTTTATTCATATTTAGGCTAAACCTTTCTGCTATAATCCACATTGTAAAACCCATTAAGTATTTTAATGACTTCAATGAGCTGACCTCGTAGTCTGCGTGTCTCCAACGGGAAGAGATCAAGAGCTCTCAACTGGTCCTCATAGCTGAGTCTCCTAATCGATTCAGGTTTTTCTTAGAACCCCTTGGTTTACCCCGTTTCCCGAAGAGAAAGGAGTCTCTGGGGGTAGTACATTTTCTTGCACGCTAGTTCTCCGTTACACTATCAAAGGTGTTGCAATTCCCTATGTTTGGTGAATTTTCACCTGAGGTAGAAGAACTACTATCTAGTGGTTCAGAAATTGGCAACTGATGTGTAGAGTCTGAAGAGAGTTGCGGGTCGTCTCTCAATATACTGCGGAACTCGGCCATTTGTTAAGAGATCTTCTTGCTCTCACAGGGACTAACTCCTTCTTTTGTGGGACCTCTTTTTTTAAGTTTAACCCACTGGACCCCAAGCAATATAATAATAAATGACACTCCAGGACCTGCCAAATTTCAATTTGTTTTTCATGAAAACATATGGGATGGGTTAGTAATGAAGGAAAAACAACATAAAACTGCTCACCTAGGTCATTTGGGGTTCCTGGCCGGGGGAGGGGGGGGTGGGGGTCACCCCTATACTGACTTCTCACTCCTGTGCGCGCCCACACGCACATGGCTTTGCTACGGGGGTTGTCAACCATCGGTATTGTTCTGTGGGATCCTAAAGTAGTTCCCATACAAATCTTAACCTTCTAGGTGCCATAGGACAAGAGTAATTAGGTCGGTTACATATGCTGCATCACTGGGTCTGTGGATTACATACATAGGTTACGCATAACATGTGTCCCTGGGGTTGGAGGGGTTAAGACCAACTGCTGGTCAGGGTTTCCAATTTTCCTGCAGGGGGATGCTTTCTACATTTTTCCTTCCCCTCAGCAAGCCGTAAAGATGGTGATTTTACCGCTAATGCTTAAGTGCACACTGTCACAGAGGTAGAGGTTGCGCTTCCCATAGAACTCATCAAATGGATTCACAAATCTCATCCCTTTCAGGGTATACAGCTCAGCTAACTTACCATTTAACCCCCTCCGACATCTATGACGCGATCGCGTCATAGGGCGGTATGTCCAAGAGTATCATATGACGTGATTGCATCACATGAACTTAGTGAAATAGCTCAATAAAAAGTTATATGACGCATTTGCGTCATATTGAGCTCAGTAAGTTAGGTAAGTTAGATCAGAATCTGTCGGTTGGTGACAACCCCAAATACCTCCGACTTCTACCGGTACCTCAGTGTAAGAGAGAGTGTTGTAGGGGAAATACCGGGTGCTTCGCCAACCTGTAAGTAAGTTAATAACTTATGTCGGACAGGGTTAAGTATATTACTTTGCTGGTAGCACATTCCCCTCCATACATCCTAGGTAAAATACCAAGTATTATGCCTCTGTCTGTCTTGAGTCGAAGCTCATCAGCCAGAGTCATGTCCTCTCCTATTAATGACTCTGTGTCACCGACTTCATTTCATTTGAGGAGCAAGTCATTACCACTGACCTGGGTTATTATTGGCGTTCCCTTAGTCTTGGACCAAGCTTTGTCTACTTCTTTTGTGATCTGGTAAGTCCTTGCACCTGCGAGGCTCTTCACCTTTCTCACATATCGGCGAAACTGAACAAAGTGAGACTCTTGTCCTTTGACCTGAGAATCTCCAATCAAAATAGTTTGTGTCTCTTTGTCAATAAACAAGACCAAACCTGCCTGACATGATAAGTTTGGTCACTTTGTTGTTTGAATATTGCATAGTAGGCTTAACATTTCTCTGCCCCACTCTGCACTTGACTATCCTTTTTCCCTCTGTTCTGTGATGACTTAGGGTATGACTTGGCACTGTCTAGAGGGTTCAATCTGTGTGTGGTGTTAAGGGGGGTCACCGGCTTTTTTTATCTTTCTTTCCTTTTCTCTCTTTCCCTGGCTTGTATCCATTCGGCCCCATTCAGCCAACTGTTTTAAGACATTTATACCCATCCAGATGACGATTTCTTCCTGGCAAGCGATAGCGAGCCAGCATTGTATGGAGAAATCCGGCTTCGCCGGAACATTTTTCTATCGAAAAATGTACCAATTTAGCTTACTGTCAAAACAAAAATATATATATGCTGGCTCGCTACCGCTCGCCAGGAAAATATTGACACCTAGATGAAGGTAAACGTCTTAAAACAGTAAGCTGAATGGGGCTGAATGGATACAAGCCAAAGAGAGAGGAAGAGAAAGAGAAATAAAGCGAGGTGGGCTCCCTTAACCTCATATTCCTGTCTGATCTCGTTCTTCTTTTTGTATTCATGACTCTCCAAGCATAGCGAGGGTCACTAGCACTACAGTAGGTGTGGCAGACATCACTATGGGGGTTCCATGTCAGTTGAACCAGTGCCACTTCAACCAGTGTTAACTCAACCAGTGGCCACTTCAACCAGTGACCATTTCAAGCAGTGACCATTTTAACCAGTAACCTAACCTAACTAACCTAACTAACCTAACCAACCTAACCTAACCTAACCTACTGGTTAAAATGGTCGCTGGTTGAAATGGTCATTGGTTGAAGTGGCCACTGGTTGAGTTAGCACTGGTTAAAGTGGCACTGGTTGAAGTGGCACTGGTTCAACTGACCTGTCACCCACTATGGGTGGTATTCTTAAGGGGAGGTAGACCGTTTTTTTCTGGACCCCCTTCTCCCTAATGTTTAGCCCCACTAGTTTTGAGATTATAAGACGTTCGGCCCATTAGTTTGGCGATTTTAACACCTTTCGCCCCGTTTCGTTGTCAATTTTAAGACCTTTCGTGCCATTTAGGTGTCGATTTTTTCCTGGCGAGCGATAGCGAGCCTGCCATTTTAAGAGGAACCGGCCTTCGTCCGGAACATTTTTCTACCGAAAAATGTACAAATTTATCTTGAAGGTGGGTCTACGGGGTGTTTTTCTAAGCTTGATGGAGGTCTAGGGAGGAAACTAAAACAATATATGAATAATGAATTAATAGACCAAACACACGGTCAGTCTAAAACAATTCTTCCTCTTCCGAAGGTCGTTCATGGACTAAATAACTTGACAAATGACGTTACCTTGAGAAATGGGAGTGCTAATCCGTGTAATCTCTGTACACAACGCTCATTCCCACAAGTTTCGTTCGGTATTATGGCAAAGCGAAGGGAAAAAACTGTTTAACCCCTTCTGTACCGACGACGTCTTTTGATTTGTATTGTAGCCACTATTAGGCGATTTTATTCAGTTTAACAAAGACCTCCAGCACTTAACAGGCTTCAAACTATCACAATTAACCCTTTTAACTGCCACAGATCCTTCTAAAACTTCACAAAATCGTCTAAATATAGCTAGAAGCAAATTAAAAAGACGTCGCCGGTACAGAAGGGGTTAAGAATACCACTCATACCCTTTACTTAAGGGGGGTGACCTGTTTTTGTTCTGTCCTTTTCTATCTTTCTCTGGCTTGTATCCATTTGGCCCCATTCAGCCTACTGTTTTAAGACGTTTATCCCCATCCAGGTGTCAATTTCTTACTGGTGAGCGGTAGCGAGCCAGCATATTTTTTATTTTTGTTTGACAGCAGGCTAAATTTGTACATTTTTCGATAGAAAAATTTCTCTGGCGAAGCCGGATTTCTTCATAATAATGCTGGCTCGCTATCGCTCGCCAGGAAGAAATCGACACCTAGATGGGGATAAACGTCTTAAATTATTTGGCTGAATGGGGCCGAATGGATACAAGCCAGAGAAAGAGAGAAAAGGACAGAAATAACAAAAAGTAGGTCACCCCGCTTAAGGGGAGGTATTTAGTTTGGTCCCTAGATATCCTTCAAGCTTAAGATTACACCCCCTTGAGCCCCTTTCAAGATAAATTTGTAAATTTTTCGGTAGAAAATTTCCCGGCTGAAAGCCGGTTCCTCTTAAATTACAGGCTCGCTATCGCTCGCCAGGATAATATCGACACCTAAATGGCCCGAATGGTCTTAAAATTGATAGAAATGGGTTGAAAATTCTTAAAATCGACAAAATAATGGGGCGAACGTTTTAAAATTAGAAAAACAATGGGGCTAAACATGAGGGAGAAAGGAGTCAAGAAAAAAATCCCTCAAGTGGAAATCTCCCCTTAAGGCGGTGTCACACGAGCGATTTTTCCGTCAATTTTTACGGGTAATTGTTGTCTGGCAACTTCAAAATACAAGTTCCATAAGAATTAAACTAGCCAAACATAATCTACCTTCGATCTAGTTTCCGATTCCAATGACAAAAAATATATCCCTAAATATTATCACCAGCAAAAAATATATCCCTAAATATTATCACCAGCAAAAAATATATCCCTAAATATTATCACCAGAAAAAAATATATCCCTAAATATTATCACCAGAAAAAAATATATCCCTAAATAATTATTATCACCAGAAAAAAATATATCCCTAAATATTATCACCAGAAAAAAATATATCCCTAAATATTATCACCAGAAAAAAATATATCCCTAAATATTATCACCAGAAAAAAATATATCCCTAAATATTATCACCAGAAAAAAATATATCCCTAAATATTATCACCAGAAAAAAAAAAATTGCTCGTGGAAAATTGACGGGAAAAGCGCTCGTGGGACAGTGGCTCTATTCCCACCTGTGTTATGACTCGTGCAGGTATTTGAAGGAACAGCTGCCACGCTCTCTCATTAGTTTCACTTTCATGGCTATTAATTCACTTCCATCATCTTCTAATCTACTGTATCTTGTATTACTTCAGAAACTTTGGTCTTCAGGATTGTATTCTCAGTGTCTCTCTTTGTTGCTTTAAGGGGAGATTTCCACTTGAGGGATTTGTTTTCTTCTGGACCCCTTTCTTTCCCTCATGTTTAGCCCCATTGCTTTTGAGATTTTAAGACCTTCGCCCTAGTAATTTGGATATTTTAAGACATTTAGCCCCATATCTGTCAATTTTAAGACCTTTCGTGCCGTTAAGGTGTCTATTTTTTCCTGGCGAGCAATAGCGAGCCTGTAATTTAAGAGCAACCGACCTCAGGCCGGGACATTTTTCTACCGAAAAATGTACAAATTTATCTTGAAAGGGGGTCTAGGGGGTGTAATTTTAAGCTTGATGAAAAAGTAGGGAACAAACTAAATACCTCCACTTAAGTGAGAGAGAGAGAGAGAGAGAGAGAGAGACAGACAGACAGTGAGAGTGAGGTATTCATGTGATGGTGCCTTGATCTGCCAGTATTATTCCATTGAGGAGAACAACATACATACACAGATAGAACAACACCGATAGAACAACACCGATAGAAAACATACATACACCGATAGAACAACACCGATAGAACAACACCGATAGAACAACATACATACACCGATAGAACAACACCGATAGAACAACACCGATAGAAAACATACATACACCGATAGAACAACACCGATAGAACAACATACATACACCGATAGAACAACACCGATAGAACAACATACACACACCGATAGAACAACACCGATAGAACAACATACATACACCGATAGAACAACACCGATAGAACAACATACACACACCGATAGAACAACACCGATAGAACACCGATAGAACAACACCGATAGAACAACATACATACACCGATAGAACAACATACATACACCGATAGAACAACACCGATAGAACAACATACACACACCGATAGAACAACACCGATAAACAACACCGATAGAACAACACCGATAGAACAACACCGATAGAACAACATACACACACTGATAGAACAACACCGATAGAACAACATACATACACCGATAGAACAACACCGATAGAACAACATACATACACCGATAGAACAACACCGATAGAACAACATACATACACCGATAGAGACTTTTAATCCAGCATTAAGGGGAGGTTTTTAGTTATTTCCTTAGACCTCCATCAAGTTTAAATTTACACCCCCTAGTACCCCTTTCAAGATAAATTTGTAAATTTTTCGGTAGAAAAATGTCCCGGCCGAAGGCCGATTCCTCTTAAATTACAGGCTCGCTATCGCTCGCCAGGAAATAATTGTTACCTAAATGGCACGAAAAGTTTTAAAATTGACATAAATGGGGCAAAAGGTCTTAAAATCGCCAAACTAAAGGGGCGAACGTCTTATAATCTCAAAATCAATGGGGCTAAACATGAGGGAGAAAGGAGTCAAGAAAAAAATCCCTCAAGTGGAAATCTCCCCTTAATCTCTGTGTACGGGAGACGCAAATAGAAACAGGGGGGGGTGGGGGGGGGAGGGGACAGGCATATTAAGGGGAGACTGACCGTTTGTTTGGTCTATTAATTAATTTATTCATATATTTTTTTAGCTTCCACCGTAGACCTCCATCAAGCTTAGAAAAACACCCCCTAGACCCCCCTTCAAGATAAATTTGTACATTTTTCGGTAGAAAAAGGTCCCGACCGAAGGCCGGTTCCTCTTAAAATTGCAGGCTCGCTATCGCTCGCCAGGAAAAAATCGACACCTAAATGGCACGAAAGGTCTTAAAATTGACAACGAAGTGGGGCGAAAGGTGTTATAATCGCCAAACTAATGGGCCGAACGTCTTATAATATCAAAACTAGTGAAGCTAAACACTAGGGAGAAGGTGGTCCATAAACACGGTCTGCCTCCCCTTGAAGAGGTATAATGGTATAATGGTTAAAGCGTGTTAATTATGTATGTGGTGTCCTGGGTTCGAATCCCCGGGGGAAAAATATGCTTTCACTAATAATATCATCGGGAGTTATTTATTGGTGTTAAGAACGATATTAGTGAAAATACATAATACATAAATTAATTCAAAATATACTGTATATATATATATATATATATATATATATATATATATATATATATACAGTACTAGCAGGGGTACCCGGCGTTGCCCGGGTAAGCACCATAATCACCATCACTACTACCACCACTACTACTACCATAATCACCATCATCAATACTACCATAATCACCGGCCTTGACCTCCCTGTGCCTCATTAAACGGCGACCTCGATTTCGGCCTCTAAATTACCTCCGATTTTGGATCTGACCTCATCCGTACCCCCATTTTGGGGGGCTTCAAACAACTTTCGTTCCATACACCTTTTCGATCGGAGGCCTCCTTCTGCCCCAAACGGCCCTTTTTCCGATTTCGCGGCCATTTTCTCCGTCCCTTTCACCCTGAGGACCCCTCTATGACCTGACCCAGGTCAATTGATACCCACATGCAAAGTTTCAGCTCCCCAGGTCTAAAACTGCGGTCGCCTATAAAGAACAGACAGACAAACAACCGTAAATATATATAACGGTATATATATATATATATATATATATATATACAATCGAAGCCGGCTTACATGATCTATATAATGCCAGTAGAAATGTATTGATTGCGTAATGAGATAAGTAACCACATGAGACTATGAATTTATGAACTTTTTCTTGCAGGATATGCAGTATTATTGAACGTAATAAAATCCCACGTGTATAATATCTAAATCATATTAAAGAAAAAGGAAGTAATTAATTTGACAACATGTGCACCAACAAAATGTATTGAACCTAAACCCTTGAAATAGTAAGTCAGTGAAGGAAGTAGACTTAAGGGGAGATAATTATCCACTTGAGGGACTTATTTCTGGACCCCTTTCTCCCTCATGTTTAGCCCCATTGCTTTTGAGATTTTAAGACCTTCGCCCTAGTAATTTGGATATTTTAAGACATTTAGCCCCATATCTGTCAATTTTAAGACCTTTCGTGCCGTTAAGGTGTCCATTTTTTCCTGGCGAGCGATAGCGAGCCTGTAATTTAAGAGCAACCGACCTCCGGCCGGGACATTTTCCTACCGAAAAATTTACAAATTTATCTTGAAAGGGGGTCTAGGGGGTGTAATTTGAAGCTTGATGAAAAAGTAGGGAACAAACTAAATACCTCCCCTTAATTAAAGAGACCTTTATTCATTAATTAATTAAAGAGACCTAAAGGAACCTTATCATTGACTGAAACTGACACCACTCCAGGAAACTGTGACTATGTCAACAAATAATAAACCAGAGGACGATATAATCGGAAAAGCAGATACAAATATATCGGCTATTCCCACGAACCATAAGTATTTGGGACTCGGTGCAGACCACATGAACGAGAGAACTACGAACAAAGACGATTCAATAGTAAATAATGAAAACAATACAGCAGTTAGTTTACCCAAGTGGACAAAAGACAAAACTACACATAAACCCGAACCAGCAATATCACCTCATGTGAATGCAATAGTGAAGAAACTACCCATTAAGACAACTTACACGCCACGAAAGGACTCCGATCTGGAAAATTCTATAGTCGACTTACTTGACAAAGCTATACAAGGTCTAAAGAACTCCAAGGAAAATGTCGAGGGCCCAGACGGAAGGGAAGGTAAACCGACCTTACTACAGGAGGACGCTCAAGGGTTAAATGTCGAGGGCCCAGACGGAAGGGAAGGTAAACCGACCTTACTACAGGAGGACGCTCAAGGGTTAAATGTCGAGGGCCCAGACGGAAGGGAAGGTAAACCGACCTTACTACAGGAGGACGCTCAAGGGTTAAATGTCGAGGGCCCAGACGGAAGGGAAGGTAAACCGAACTTACTACAGGAGGACGCTCAAGGGTTAAATGTCGAGGGCCCAGACGGAAGGGAAGGTAAACCGAACTTACTACAGGAGGACGCTCAAGGGTTAAATGTCGAGGGCCCAGACGGAAGGGAAGGTAAACCGACCTTAATACAGGAGGACGCTCAAGGGTTAAATGCACAAGAAGAAGAAGAAGTGAAGCAACAACCGGAGGAAGGTGCACCTCCTGACTGTGGATGGGGTTGGTTGGTTACTCTTGGGGCCTTTGTGATAATGGTCAGGATTATTAGATATTTTATTTTGTGTGTGAGTGTGTTTATATAATTATATTTGTTTAAATTTCATTATTGTTATGTTATTGTGTTGTTATATATTGTGTGTGTGTGTGTGTGTTTCTTGTTATGTATATATTTATGTTTTAACATTATTTATTTCGTTTTTTTTCTAGGGATGGAGGTGGGGTGGCTTTGTTGTGTGGTCTTTGATGTAGGATATATTAAGCCACTTTTCTTCCTTTCCATGTACAGTGGCTCAGACGTCCGACTGGTACAAAGCTACTTTGGGTTTATAATAGTTCTTTGAGAAATTAAAATAAGTCTTATTTCGTAACCTTAAGGGGAGATTTCCACCTGGAGGATTTTTTCGGAACCTCTTTCTCCCTCATGTTTAGCCCATTGCTTGTGAGATTTAAAGACGCTTGCCCCATTAGTTTGGCGATTTTAAGAACCCTCGCCCCATTTCTGTAAATTTTAAGACCATTCGTGCCATTTAGGTGTCGATTTTTCCTGGCGAGCGATAGCGAGCCTGTAATTTAAGGGGAACCGGCCTTCGGCCAGGACATTTTTCTACCGAAAAATGTACACATTTATCTTGAAAGGGGGTCAAGGGGAAGTAATTTTAAGCTTGATGGAAGTCTAGGGAATCAACTAAAAACCTCCCCTTAACCCATTCAGTACCAGGGACGTCCTATTCTGGCAACTATTATGACCTCTAGCTATGAAACTACTTCAAACTATCTCAACCAACCCTTTATAACTACTATATATTATCCTTCCTAAGCTTTGCAAAATCCTCTAAATATAACTAAAATGCCAAATATCGTTGGTACTCAAAGGGTTAACCTGTTCATTTACTTTCGTATGACTACTGTGGAGTTTTCCTTTCTCATGCAAATATATATATAGGCCCAAGAGGACAATTAAAAGTATCTCTGTACCAAGTAGACGTGTGGGTAACTGTACCTAAGCCTTGGATAATTGTTTCTGCTTTAACCCCTTCAGTAGCGGTAACTTTATTCGGGCTACTACTAGATAATGGTATTCATTTTTAAAAGGGCCTCCAGCAATTAACAGGCTTCGAACTATCTCACTTAAGGGGAGGTTTTTAGTCGATTCCCTAGACTTCCATCAAGCTTAAAATTACTCCCCCTTGACCCCCTTTCATGATAAATTTGTACATTTTTCGGGAGAAAAATTTCCCGGCCGAAGGCCGGTTCCCCTTAAATTACAGGCTCGCTATCGCTCGCCAGGAAAAAATCTACACCTAAATGGCACGAATGGTCTTAAAATTGACAGAAATGGGGCGAGGGTTCTTAAAATCGCCAAACTAATGGGGCAAGCGTCTTTAAATCTCACAAGCAATGGGGCTAAACATGAGGGAGAAAGAGGTTCAGAAAAAAAATCCTCCAGGTGGAAATCTCCCCTTATTAACCTCTTTTCCTACCGCATGTCCTTCTTCAGCTGCACAAAACCACCTAAATATATCATCTAGAATAGAATGGAACAGACGTCGCCAGTGCAGTAGGAGTTAAGATTTAAAACGTTAAGGGGAGACATGGCGCTTTCTAGACCACCTTCTCCCTCGTCTTTAGCCCCATTATTTTGGCGATTTTATGAACTTTCGCCCCACTTTTGTCAATTTTAAGACCTTTCCTGCCGTTTAGGTGTCGATTTCTTCCTGGCGAGCCTGTAATTTAAGAGGAACCGGCCTTCGGCCGGGACATTTTTCTACCGAAAAATTTACAAATTTGTCTTGAAAGTAGGTCTTTTTAAGTTTGATGGAGGTCTAGCGAGGAAACTAGAAAAATAATAAATAAATGATAAACTCGACCAAAAAGTGAAGGATCTGCCCTTATTAGTATATCCAAATTATTACCTCTACACATGACTTTCCAATGTACAGTAACTATGCAAACTTGTACATGCCTAGTGTTTTGGCGATAATTTATATTACTTTCTTATGGCCGGTTGAGAAATTAATGCTTTGTTTTGTTATTTTCATCTTATAAATAGTTTGGGAAATTATTGTTTTCATGATTGTTAAAGGCGGTGACCGGTCAACTCAACCAGTAGACCATTTCAACCAGTAGCTCTCAACCAATACCAAATCAACCAATACGTTTAGGTTAGGTTAGGTTAGGTTAGGTTAGTACTATATTTTGGCACTGGTTTGGTTGGTCTAGGTTAATTTGCTACTGGTTGAAATGGTGTACTGGTTGAGTTGACATGGAACCGTTAAAGGCAGAACCTTGAAATTCCTACAAAACTAATGGGCTTGACTCCACCAAATGGCTACCATTTCATGAAGAATAACTCATATTTAATTGCTTTGCCTCCATCGGGAACCGACAAAAGGTTTATTACCACTCGTCTCACACTCGTTGGTCATCTTCATCATCTGTTTGTTGGAATAGATCAGCCGAAAGAGTTGTCAGGCGGGAGAGAGTCTAGGAAGGAGAAGGGTTAGGAGTGGTATCACACGAGCGCTTTTTCACTCAACATTTATCCTCAACACTGGTCTAGCAGCTTATGAGATAAACATTTCATATTTTTCTGTCACCTAAATTCACCTATCATCAGTCTAGTTTCCAATACCAGTTCAAAATACTCCAGAAATATTGCCAGAATTTTTTTGATTATCGAATGTTGACTGTAAAAGCTCTCGTGTGATACCAGCTTTACTATGTCAATGATAATTATATTGTAATGGGATATAACTTGCTGTATATATTATTGACTGTTTGTCTACATTATTGAATATTAATCATATTGATTTACAAATTCTGAAACATGATTGCATCAAAGTATGTTAGGTCAGTTAAACTATGTCTACAATCCACGCTATTGTTTAATTTTCAAGTATACAGTAATCTAATGCTTAAAGGGGAGGTTTTTAGTTTGTTTCCTACGTTTTCATCAAGCTTAAAATTACACCCCCTAGACCCCCTTTCAAGATAAATTTGTACATTTTTCGGTAGAAAAATGTCCCGGCCATAGGCCGGTTGCTCTTAAATTACAGGCTCGCTGTCGCTCGCCAGGAAAAAATTGACACCTTAATTGCACGAAAGGTCTTAAAAATTGACAGAAATGGGGCAAAATGTCTTAAAATGTCCAAACTAATAGGGCGAATGTCTTAAAATCTCAAAAACAATGGGGCTAAACATGAGGGAGAGGGGGTCCTGAAAAAAAATCTCCAGGTGGAAATCTCCCCTTAAAGATGATTGTCATGAAGCTTCCATTAATATACAAACGGCCTGCAAATACATCGCCAGGAAAAGACAATTTACTGCATACCTATAATCTTTAGGTCACCAATATATATATATACAATTTACTGCATACCTATAATCTTTAGGTCACCAATATATTAACAGTGAATTGTTTGAAACTTACACAGGGAATTTGCCTGATAAGGATCGTAATAACTTTATATTTATGGAAGACTTCTGATAATAATTAAAGGCGAAAACGTTATTGTAAAATAATAATAGCCTAATGGTGCTCAAGCAACCCGAGTTCATCTGTCTTGAGCAAGGATGATGTATGTAGCTGACCGTGTGACAACCTTGGCTAATATACTGATGGATTTTATTCATTAAAATGTATTGATGGAAATTATATGACCGACAGGGCGTAACACTTTCGAGGTCTTTGCTGATTATTTTGAACTTCGCGCTCACAGCCACTGACCAATCAGCGACAAGAATCAGTGTTTGGCTATCATGTCGTTCACCCTGCTCAGTCATAAACATGATTGCTCAAGCATAAACATTATTGCCTTGATAGCGTCAACTAAACGCAACCCAAGTGTGTGGATTTTACTTTTGCTTGGCGATGTTCCTACCTCATAGTCTTGGGATAATGTTTTTTTTTATTTCCAATAACCTTTCTCAAATAATCTGCCGAGGGCTTTTCTTTTGCGAGAGCTAAATTTAAAACTGGAACTATAATGATTTTGTATTTTTTTCCTTTGTACTTCAGTTTCTATCATTTATACTGCATGTCAGTATTGAACTCAACTTCTCAAGTTTATGATTGAAACATCTGTGACATTTGAATTATATAATTAACCCGGGAAGCGAGATAGGCTTTCCGGAAGTATGTCCTAAGCAAACGCGATAGGCTTTCCAGAAGGGAGATATTGAAACACGTTCAAAAACTGCGCCGACATGTTTAGGCAGTTACAATTTGATCCAGGCATAGGCCAACATGGCAACTTTCGATACCACACATCATAATACACTTACACCTCACTCACAAACTCACACTCTCACACCTTTAGTATCTTATAGGCGTGGAGGGAGAACACAGTAAACAGGCCCCTTTCTGTGCACGACATGTGCAAGAGGCAGCGATAAAACAAAAATGGGAGAGCAAGGGGAGGTAGGGAAGGCAAAAACATTACACCCTCTCTCCACTCTCTTTCCCGACACGTTTATACCTAACCTTGTACATGTAAGTGTTCTATAGTTCCCCTACAGGCCTACACCTAAATCTGGGCCCTAATTCTTCACATAATGCCTTTGTGGTGAAATAATATTGCTTTATAAGAGAGATATAAGGGGTATTACACAATTCTCCCTTCCCTCCTCCTCCTCTCTTGCTAGTGCATCTGACCAAAACAAGGACGCGCGAGCGCCAATATTTCACCATTTATGCAACTCACGACCACGCCCGCAACATATCCACATTAATTTTTGCAAATAACCTTCTCAAAGGGATGTGATGGTGTGATACCAATACTTTGATGTACATTACATTAGGTTTTGTGATGGTAAACTTTGCGGCCATTAATTCACACCAGGAGTGGCCAAGTCCTAGGATAGTTGCACGCGTCCTGGGCTGAAATTGTAACTATACAGATATAGACAGGATCTCTTATTCATTAGTTCTTGATCAGTTCCAGTAATTTTGTAATATGTACATTAAAGTTTGATATTCAGTTTTCTAACAACAATAATGATTTTCAGCTGTTGTCATTTGAATCTTTACACTACCATCATCTTGGTTAATAAATTATTATAGAACACAGTAATATATTCCTTAGCTTCGATACACTTCGATAAATCTCTCCTATTTCAGTACTTGACTACCCTGGCGACCGTGAGCTTCGGCATCATATTCTCTGATTTCCTGCTGGAAATGAATGCATCCTCCACCATGATCTCAATGATATACAATCTGGGCATCATCAATGGCTGCCTGTGCGGGTACTTGGTGGGGCCCCTAGTGAACGAGTTCGGCTGGAGGAGGGTGGCCTTCGTGTGTAGCCTGGTCTTCAGCACGGGAATCACTTTGTCTGCCTTTGCCACTTCTACAAATTGTCTTCTATTTTCATTTTCTATCATTACATGTAAGAACTTTGATGCTTATCTCAAGCATTACGCCTTATAACTCTGTCAAAGTTAGTTTTATTGAACAACTAACAGTTACTCATATTACGAAGATACTATAGTTTCCAATCAATTGCTTAGTTACGAGAAACAAATGACCAAAAAAGCTTTTATCAGTGATTCCCAGTTTGTTTTAGGTTACTATAAGCTAATTTAGGCTAAATTAAATTAATACAATGTGGTTATGTAATTAATATGATTGTCAAAAGGTTAAACTGAGGTGGACCTGTTTTTCAGTTTGCAATGTTAAGATACTGGTGTCTACGGCCTACTTAGTAATCCCACACTACTTCACCCAGCGGCGTTACGCTGTGGCCAACTCGGTGATGACCTCTGGCGTGAGTATCGGCCAGTTAGTGATGTCCCCGGTCATCACCTATCTGCAGGAACTGTATGGCTTCAGGGGCGCCACTCTCCTGCTGGGGGCCCTCTCTTTGAACGGTTGTGTTGCCGCCATGGTCTTTCATCCCGTTGAGTGGCACGCAAGGATAGAACCCCTAAATACCAAAATAAGGAAAATAGAAAGCCACTCCATTAGTACCACAGATGATATAGAACAGCCCCATATCTCACAAATAATGAATACCACATTCAGAAGAGAAGAGAGCCATTCAAGAAAAACACTAGTATCTACTTCCAGCAGAAAAGTAATAGAGCATACCACACAGCCCTCAAAAAGGGCTGTAGAAAGGCAAATTGACGATAAAACTTCCCTTCTGCATCGAAGAGGAAAGGAAAAAACGAGAGTCAAAAGACGAGAAGTGTCTGAATGCTTCAAAAGGATGCTGAAGACATCTGTAGATTATCTCAAATACTTCAAATCCCCAAGTGTGGTCATCATTGGTATCATATTAGGGAGTAATTCTATATTAACGCTAAATATGTACAACCTCGTGCCCTTCGCCATGCACCAAAAGGGCTTCACTCAGTGGGAGGCTTCACTTTGTCTTTCAGTGTCTGGAGGATGCAGCTTGGTTTCCAGACTACTGACATCCTTCTTCTCCTGCTGGTCTGAAATTAAAGTACTCCCTGTTTTCCTCTCAGGGTGTTTGCTCACAGCACTTTCAATATTTGGTAAGTTATATTCAGCTTGAGGCTATACATTTCTTTATATTTGAACTAATTTTGGAAATATTATTAAGTATATAGTTATTTGCTACACAGGAAAAATTACATGAAATGCTTGTATAGGGCTATGAAATATAATAATACTTCCATTACATTATTAGCTCTGTAATTTCTTGGATAATTTACATGACAAATTCGATTGCTGGACACAATGAATTCTGAAATTGATTCGATGTAGTATAACTTTCTAGAATATGAGCACCTTGGCTGTCTCTCAGCATAGCCCGATAAGGTTCAGCTTGCCAAAACTCTGTCGCCACTGTTTTGGTATCTTGATTAAATACCATAGATATTCGCATACACACTTGTCCACAACAAATCCTCAGATATAATTACAAAACATTATTTTTGTGGATAAATTGTGTACAGTCCAAAATGCTATAGGAAGTCAAGTTCTTTCATGAATGTACCCTGCTCCTAAGTCATCTTAGAGTACAGGATTAAACTCTTTCATTATTTGAGGATGCATTTTACAAGTTATTCTGATTATCATTATACTCATGTATTCAGTTTAGAATGGATCTTTAGGAATCAAAGAGGTAAATACCATCTCGATTAAATCTCCGGCTCCGATAAGTTTT
Organism: Paralithodes platypus; assembly: GCA_032716605.1. Classification (NCBI taxonomy): domain Eukaryota; kingdom Metazoa; phylum Arthropoda; class Malacostraca; order Decapoda; family Lithodidae; genus Paralithodes; species Paralithodes platypus. The sequence continues at coordinate 76,811,021 of CM064575.1, read as the reverse complement.
CCCTAAGCGGAATGAAGTCCTTTAACCTCTAAGCTGCGCAGCTATAGTATTTGAAAGTGCCCGCCATGCAAAAATAGTCTGATTCATTCATGATTAAAATTGTCAATTTACCATATATATAATTAATACTTATCCATATGTGCCTATTTTACTTTTATTATGAACATATGAACATTATAAAGCAATAAAACAAGTGGTAACAGCAATTGGCTGGTGAAAATTGCCTATTTTAGCCCCGCAGTCGTAATCTGACCTTGAGCGGTGAGAGACAAACACCCTCCCTCTCTCTTGTCTCGGATGGTACTGAGAGACAAGGGGAGCTCTCAGGCTGGCTTGGAGGGTTGGAGATACACATCTCCCCCATCCGTCTCTCTCCCACTCGTCTTCCCATGAAAATACTCGATAAATATCGGTAATAATAGAGAAAATACCTGATGATTGAGAAGGGGGGGGGGGAAATGGGGGGTTAGGATTCATGTGTAGGAGTAGTAGCAAGTAATGGAGGGGAATTATCTGACCTACTAAACACCAATTACTTTGTTTTGAGTGCCACACTGGGCTGTTTTTAAAAAAAAAAATTAGGCCTTGGATCTTCAAGGTCTGGCCGCATTCGCCCAGTAAAACCTCTTAAGAGTCTGGCTGCAGTCCAGAGGTTAATCAAGGCCAGAATATATTGTCCAGACGCTTCATAATATTCAAAGGGTTAATATCGATGTGTTTTTCAGGGTTCAGCAGTGTGACTTCGCTGGCTGGCAAAATGGTTACCTTGGGCCTGTGTGGCATCGGGTACGGCCTCTCGGTGTCCCAGTACTCCCTGGTCATAGTGGACCAGCTGGGGCTCAGTATGCTCCTACCCATGTTGAGCATCATGGGCATCATTAGTGCTATGCTCTGCCTAGTTTTAGGGCAGTCTATAGGTACGGCCGAATTCATAAGTTCACAGCCAGCTCATGGTTTGATACTCTTAATTTTAAGTTATGTGCTTCTTCAAATTTATGAGTTATTTATCTCTCCTATATTATATATTGTTGAAAATGACTGTTGGCTGCTTATATGATGAAGTTACATTTTTCAAGATAACCCGAATTTCATGGAATCCTATTATTTCTGTATCTAATATATGTATTTCGGAATTCTGTTTACGCCGTTCAAAGGACCAAAGTTAATGTCATAAAATGTATTGGAAGGGTAAATAAGGCCCGGGCTTATAGACTGGTGCCGCAGGGTCTGTATGGGACCAGGTACGGCCTTTCGGTGTCCCAGTACAGTATTCCCACTTCATAGTAGAGCAGCTAGGACTCGATATGCTCCTACCATTGTTGAGCATGACGAACATCGTGCTGATATACCCTAAAATGAGGTAATTTCCCCGGATTTATCCTTATTTTTAGAGGTACGTAGGTTGAGGATCAATACAGTAGGTCTTAGTGCGAATCCCGCCGCTGTCGCGAGCGAACCGAGCCCGCCTGTTGTCCTTGCAATGCTCGCTCTCTCTTTCATCGCTCATAATGGCCTCAAAAATGCATGAGTCATATGACTGGCACCGCTATGTTGGCCAACATTCTCTCTCCCGTCATATGATGGGCACCGTCGGTTGAGGGTTAAGTGTTAATCTTCCCATAATCTACTTTCTGATCACCAATAGGTTTCCTTAAGGGTTGCTCTACTGGTGATCTCCTTGCTTATCTTACTAACACTTGGCCATCCTTCATTTGGGACTTCGATGAGACTTTCTCTATTGCGCTAGACATATCGAAAGCCTACAATAGAGTTTGGTACAAACCTCTAATTTCCAAACTACCCTATTTCAGCTTCTATCCCTTTATCTGTGCCTTTGTCTTCAATTTTCTTTCTGACCATTCCAAAGCTGCAGTTGTGGACGCCCATCGCTAATTTCCTCAACCTATCAACTCCGGTGTTCCTCGGGTTCTGCCCTGTCTCCAGTTCTCTTTGTAATATGCATTAATGACCTGCTCAACTGTAGGCCTACCTCTTGTCCTATCCACTCATTTGCTGATGACTCTACCTTACACTATTTAACTAGTTTTCACAACATCCTAAATTCATGTGATGAAGCCATAGCATGCCTATCTTCTGATTAATCAATTATTTCTAATTGGGGCAATTACACTTAAACAATACACAAGTCAACCCTTTATTTTCTCTCAATATACTTGGTATATCTTTTTCATCCAACCTTTCTTTAAAAAGTCATATTACCACTCATACTAAAACAGCTTCCCAGAAGTTAGGTGTCCTCAACCGTCTCTGTGGGTTTTTCACCCCCACACAGCTTTTTGCTCTGTATACGGGCTCAGTGCGCCCATGTATCAAGTATTATTCGCAATGTTGCATCTCTTTCACTCTTCTATCGCTATTACAGCAATCAGTATTCAGAGCTCTCTCAGCGATTGCAAGGAACAACACAGTCTCACTCCAATTCTGCCAAGCTCTCCAACTCAAGAATTTACAAATTTTCTCAGTCTTTCTTTTACTCAACAAGTGAACTCTGGAACACTCTCACTCAATCTATATTCTCTTCATCCAATAACTTGGACTGCTTTAAACTTTATATGTATAGTCATTTTGACCCCAAAGTCCCTTAAATTTAGCTCTTTGTCACTCATTTGGCTTTGGACGAGACACTCGTTACAGGCAGCCTGCCTTCATACACATAGAAAAAACAAAAAACAATATGTTATATATAACTTTACACTGAAGCCCTTGTTTCTGTTTTAATTTTAGTTTCCCAGCTCATTAGGGACTGCATGTTCATACAGATAAGTTTACACAGCCAAAGGAGCTTGATCGATATCTACCTTTGAGCTTGAAAAATACTTGCAATCGGATTATTATTATTATTCTAGAACAAGTGTTATTATTTTTCTTATCCTTCAACAGACCCTTCTAACCTGCGCTTTTATGTATCGTACAGGGAGTGCAAAATTCATGGAAAAGGGAAGTGATACTCAGAATTCTACTAATTTCAGGTGTGTTAAGTGACCTGCTGGACAGCTACGTGGCAAGTCTGCACTTCTGCGGCGGGTCTCTGTTGCTGATTGTCCTGCTCGGTCTAACCATACCTGTATACCAAGCCTTCCTGCAGTACAGGAAAACCTGTCGGGAGGAAAAACAATCTTTGTGAAAATCCTAATGAGAGATAGACGCTTTAAGATTAGCAAGCACGGGGGTAAACCTAGCAATTAGCTTTAAGAAAAGGTAATAAGTCTATATAAATTCAAAAGGATGCATGTCAACAAAAGAAAAACTCATTCAAAACTCTCGAGAAGAATCGTAAGGCCCCTATTAGACACATATACTCTCCACTGACCGCTGTTTACAGGACGGCACTGTGCCCGTAATTAATCATGGGTGTTTATGCATGCTTTCACTCATGTTGACCATGGGAAAATGCCGTTTACAGCCGCCATGGTCACCACGGCACCCTATTCAAGCTAACGCGCCACCGCCACCGCCACCGCAAGGTTAACAAGGTAATCTAGCCGTGCCACGTCATTTCTGCCGCCAGAAAATCGATGCGTCTGCAAGAGACCTAATGTGAAATAGATATTTTTTAGTTGACAAGAACATTGGTAAATCAAGTACTATACCATTGCGTGAATATAAAATATTTTTCAGTTGACAACAGATGTTCAACAAACAATTTAAGAAAACACCATCCACTTGAATGATCCAGGACATGGCACAATGGTATCATACTTTAGGAATGCTAAATAATGTTGTATATATATATATATATATATATATATATATATATATATATATATACTGTATATACCTTAAGTATGATAAAAGATTTCCATAAGAAACCTAATATACCTCATCAACAGAGACATTAAACCCATCGGGTTCGGGTTTTCTGTATTCTATTATACATATATATACAGTATATATACCGGTATATATATATATATATATATATACCGGTATATATATATATATATATTTTTTTTTTTGTATTGAACCACCCCTGTTTCCCTCTATTAGTCTAGAGATAATAAGACACTTCACCCCATTCACGTGTCGATATTTTGTTCAGAGCGAGTGATAGCGAGGCCGTAAGTTAGAAGAAATCGTCCTTCTGGCGGGGATATCTTTCTATAAAACAAATGTATACATGTACAAAACTGTAGGGGGCAGAGTGTTTTTGTTTGTATTATTATCACTATTATTTGTGTGTTTTTTATTATTATCATTATTATTTGTGTGTTTTTTTGTTAAGGAAGATTGGGAAGTGTTTATGTTAGCCTAGGTGACAAACTAAAATACATTGCTTAAAAATGCCAAAGAAGAAAACAATCTCAATACTAATTTAAAAACCCTATCATAATAACTCCTAAGACGCTGGACCAGATAGTAGTGTTATAGCCGCCATGTTTATAATTAGGAATATGTATGGCACTTACCACGTAGGCCAGTTAACCCCTTCTGTACCGGCGACATCCTTTTAACGTTATTCTGGCTACCATTAGATGATTGTATTCAGTTTCAAAAGGACCCCCAGCAATTCACAGGCTTCGAACTATCTCACTTAACCCTTTTTGATACCACAGATCCTTCTTAAGCTGCACAAAATACTCTAAATATAGCTAGAATAACAGTAAATACACGTCGCCGGTACAGAGAGTTAACCCCTTCTGTACCGATACCGTCCTTTTAATATTATTCTGGCTACTGTTAGACGATTTTATTCAGTTGTCAATGGGCCTCCAGGAATAAACAGGCCTCGAACTCTCACTTCACCATTTTTGCTACCACACATCCTTCGTAAACTGTCAAAAATCGTTTAAATGTAGCTAGATTAATATTACAAAGACGTCGCGGTACAAAAGGGGTTAATTAAGAATATGCTCTTTACAAATTATACTCTTATACATGTGACGCTCCTGCATAGTAGCCACGTGCGGGCATGCGCGAGTGTCGGCTGCCCAACCATTTAGAAACCGGCTAGCGGCAGCCGGCCGGCCGGCTTTTCCTTAGTATATATCCTACGACAATGTAACTAATGTCTGGGATATTCTTATGTTGTTTCACAGCTTGAAGCTGCCCTTATTCTTAACCAACGCATCTTAGTATATTTTATTCTCGATAGTTGATTGTTTCATTATAATATATAAGATGTAAGTCTAGTGAGAGTGGGAGGAGACGAGCAGGAGAGAGAGACCGGCTGGGGGACGTTGCTTTGCGTGGGCGCGGAGAGTCTAGCTTGGGACGAGCCTGATGTTGCCATTTGATCGCAACATTAGGCTTAGTTTCGACTCACGCAATGGGTAGAGGATTTTGACCCGGCAACTGTGTTGAGTGTTGCCAAGCATGGGATGTATTTCGCATGCCTAGGGTGGGGTCCAGACAGATTCAAGACTCAGAGCTCACCTCACTGTCGTACCCTTCGGACCCCCTTGATATCTATCCCTCTCAACCCCACTTAGAAACTTTCTCTCTTACTTTGTATACCTTCTTTCCACTACTTCACCAATCTATTTAATTATCCCATCCCCTTGATAGACCTTATATCTATTATTGTATTAACGACGAGCTCTCAGATAATTAGATAGGATTTTGGGCCTTATGCAGAGATGTAATTGTTAATGAGACCTAGGAAGCTTGTTTGTTGTCTCATATTTGGTGGTTTCATGCTTGCTAGTGTGTTCTTGTGGCAGGTGAGCAGGGGCTAGACCGGAGGGGAGGCTTTTTGCGATCCTTTAAGTAAAGTCTGCTGGTGCGAGTCCTGTGGACCTGCACGACTTTACTAGGATACCCGTGGGAGTCTGGGGGCATTTTCTTGTCTGTGTGTCTAGTGTTGTGTTGTGTGAGGGCCCTTGCCTAGTCCACTCGGCACTGCGCTAGCACGTCTTGCGTTTATATTAGGGTCGCCAGGAGAGAGTCAGATACTTGGGATCTGAGTCTCGCAAGAGAGCACCCTTTCAATTAGAGTAATTTGGCGCACAGACTTGGGAACGTCCCTAGGCTAGAGCAGGTGGCTCAGCCCGGGTATCCGAAGCCTATATCCTTCCGGCTAGACCTCTGCCACCTGGCAGATTAACAGCTAGGGGTTTATTATTTCTGCATGCTTGTTATTGTGCCACAGTTTACCGTTGTTGTGAGCATTGTGAGTCAGGGTGTGGCTTAGAGACCGTCCGAGCAGGCTTGCCTGACTAAGAGTGAGAAGCACACCTGTATGTGGTTATGTTGCGAGTTGCTGCCTTTATTTAATTATACCTATGCCATTATACACTGTATGGCCTATCACTAGTATTTATTCCTGCTTATGAGTTAAGAGTTCTCTAAATCCGTAACTTACTTTCTTTGCTAAGCATCAGATCCTACAGTAGCCGCATGCAGTTTAGAAACCTGCATCTTGTCTACCTGTACGATGTTTTGAGGACTGTTTGCTTTCACCTTCTTTCACGCAGGGGTGATTAGTTGTATTAATTAACGTAACGTTAAATGTACTTTCTTCTAGTTTGTTATTAAATTGTTTCTGCAATTTAATTCCGTTATCTATCTTTTCCTTGAAGCTTTAAGTCGACTTAATTGTGTGATCTTTTATATAGCCTGCTTGACTATCAGCAGTCTATAGTGCGTGCACCCTGTAACCGAGTCATAGGATACCTTGTTGTCCAGGCAGGACTCTTGACGGTTTAGGGTGGTTTGTTGCCTGGGTTTATAGATAAGGGTTGGATCTAGCGTTTTCCGTTGTTGCTTGTTGCCGCATACCTAGTCCAATAGAAAGAGCCCAGTGTTAATATATCCCAGGACGTAACATACACCTTAAATATATGATTAAACATAAATAGTCCTAAACACAAATTATGTGTCATTGTTAGTAACACAATGACCATTATTATATATACAAATAGAATTTTTATGAGACAAAAAACTTCATTAATATATACGATAGTTATATGAACCTAAAATAATGTTAAAGAGGTGTCTGAAGTTAAAGGTAATAAAGTTAAAGGTAATGCAGTTAAAGGTAATGAAGTTAAGGTAATAACGTTATAGGTAATGAAGTTACAGGTAATGAAGTTATGAGTAATGAAGAAATATAGGTAATGAAGTTATAGGTAATGAAGTTAATGATCATGAAGTTATAGGTAATGAAGTTAATGATCATGAAGTTATAGGTAATGAAGTTATAGGTAATGAAGTTAAAGAGGTATCTGGAGTACAAGGTAATGAAGTTAAAGAGGTGTCTGGAGTTATAGGTAATGAAGGTAAAAAGGTATCTAATAGGATATATAATTAGGCTACAAGTGTTCTATGGCTTATTTATCGCATACTATTACTTTAATAATATGGGTGAACATTTGTGAAAGCTCAGAACAGTTGGTCAGTAAAAACAGTATGATTACCATATATATATATAATTATACATATATATATATATACCTGTATATACTGGTATATATATATTTACATATATATACTGGTATATATATATTTACATATATACTGGTATATATATATATTATAATTATAATATAATGATATTCTAATACAAAATACAAGAACATAATACTTCCATTACATATATGAATATCAATCATGCTCATTTACATATGTGTGTGTAGTATATTACACATAAAAATTAATATAACGAGAGAAAGAGATAAGAGGTTTAATACCGATATAGATCCCACAAGAACATCAAAATGAACACAAGGTGAACTTCACATAGATAGTTAGATAAACATATTAAATTTTAATTTTATTCTGGCTACTATTACGCGATTTTATTCAGTATTTACAAAAGGACCTCCAGCAATTAACAGCCTGCGAAATACCTCATTTAACCCTCTGCTACCACTGACCCTTCTTAAACTGCACAAAATACCTCATTTAACCCTCTCTGCTACCACTGACCCTTCTTAAACTGCACAAAATACCTCATTTAACCCTCTCTGCTACCACTGACCCTTCTTAAACTGCACAAAATACCTCATTTAACCCTCTCTGCTACCACTGACCCTTCTTAAACTGCACAAAATACCTCATTTAACCCTCTCTGCTACCACTGACCCTTCTTAAACTGCACAAAATACCTCATTTAACCCTCTCTGCTACCACTGACCCTTCTTAAACTGCATAAAATACCTCATTTAACCCTCTCTGCTACCACTGACCCTTCTTAAACTGCATAAAATACCTCATTTAACCCTCTCTGCTACCACTGACCCTTCTTAAACTGCACAAAATACCTCATTTAAACCCTCTCTGCTACCACTGACCCTTCTTAAACTGCACAAAATACCTCATTTAACCCTCTCTGCTACCACTGACCCTTCTTAAACTGCACAAAATACCTCATTTAACCCTCTCTGCTACCACTGACCCTTCTTAAACTGCACAAAATACCTCCTTTAACCCTCTCTGCTACCACTGACCCTACTTAAACTGCACAAAATACCTCATTTAACCCTCTCTGCTACCACTGACCCTTCTTAAACTGCACAAAATACCTCATTTAACCCTCTCTGCTACCACTGACCCTTCTTAAACTGCACAAAATACCTCATTTAACCCTCTCTGCTACCACTGACCCTTCTTAAACTGCACAAAATACCTCCTTTAACCCTCTCTGCTACCACTGACCCTTCTTAAACTGCACAAAATACCTCATTTAACCCTCTCTGCTACCACTGACCCTTCTTAAACTGCACAAAATACCTCATTTAACCCTCTCTGCTACCACTGACCCTTCTTAAACTGCACAAAATACCTCATTTAACCCTCTCTGCTACCACTGACCCTTCTTAAACTGCACAAAATACCTCATTTAACCCTCTCTGCTACCACTGACCCTTCTTAAACTGCACAAAATACCTCATTTAACCCTCTCTGCTACCACTGACCCTTCTTAAACTGCACAAAATACCTCATTTAACCCTCTCTGCTATCACTGACCCTTCTTAAACTGCACAAAATACCTCATTTAACCCTCTCTGCTACCACTGACCCTTCTTAACCTGCACAAAATACCTCATTTAACCCTCTCTGCTACCACTGACCCTTCTTAAACTGCACAAAATACCTCATTTAACCCTCTCTGCTACCACTGACCCTTCTTAAACTGCACAAAATACCTCATTTAACCTCTCTGCTACCACTGACCCTTCTTAAACTGCACAAAATACCTCATTTAACCCTCTCTGCTACCACTGACCCTTCTTAAACTGCACAAAATACCTCATTTAACCCTCTCTGCTACCACTGACCCTTCTTAAACTGCACAAAATACCTCATTTAACCCTCTCTGCTATCACTGACCCTTCTTAAACTGCACAAAATACCTCATTTAACCCTCTCTGCTACCACTGACCCTTCTTAACCTGCACAAAATACCTCATTTAACCCTCTCTGCTACCACTGACCCTTCTTAAACTGCACAAAATACCTCATTTAACCCTCTCTGCTACCACTGACCCTTCTTAACCCTCTCCGACATATGACGCAATTTTGAGCCTATTAGGGATACTTTAAAGCTTTTATTACCATCAGGGGTATTTACAAACCTTTAGTTTAGTTACTTCAACCTCTTCAGTTGTCTTTGAGTTAGCTGTGGGCAGAAAACTAATTTTGGAGAGGTAATTATAAGAGTGAGAGAACTCTATTTCTTATTGCTAATCTGGCAACCTCTGCGTCATATGAGTCTGAAGGGGTTAAACTGCACAAAATACCTCATTTAACCCTCTCTGCTACCACTGACCCTTCTTAAACTGCACAAAATACCTCATTTAACCCTCTCTGCTACCACTGACCCTTCTTAAACTGCATAAAATACCTGATTTAACCCTCTCTGCTACCACTGACCCTTTTTAAACTGCACAAAATACCTCATTTAACCCTCTCTGCTACCACTGACCCTTCTTAAACTGCACAAAATACCTCATTTAACCCTCTCTGCTACCAGTGACCCTTCTTAAACTGAACAAAATACCTCATTTAACCCTCTCTGCTACCACTGACCCTTCTTAAACTGCACAAAATACCTCATTTAACCCTCTCTGCTACCAGTGACCCTTCTTAAACTGCACAAAATACCTCATTTAACCCTCTCTGCTACCACTGACCCTTCTTAAACTGCACAAAATATCTCATTTAACCCTCTCTGCTACCACTGACCCTTCTTAAACTGCACAAAATACCTCATTTAACCCTCTCTGCTACCACTGACCCTTCTTAAACTGCACAAAATACCTCATTTAACCCTCTCTGCTACCACTGACCCTTCTTAAACTGCACAAAATACCTCATTTAACTCTCTCTGCTACCACTGACCCTTCTTAAACTGCACAAAATACCTCATTTAACCCTCTCTGCTACCACTGACCCTTCTTAAACTGCACAAAATACCTCATTTAACCCTCTCTGCTACCACTGACCCTTCTTAAACTGCACAAAATACCTCATTTAACCCTCTCTGCTACCACTGACCGTTCTTAAACTGCACAAAATACCTCATTTAACCCTCTCTGCTACCACTGACCCTTCTTAAACTGCACAAAATACCTCATTTAACCCTCTCTGCTACCACTGACCCTTCTTAAACTGCATAAAATACCTCATTTAACCCTCTCTGCTACCACTGACCCTTCTTAAACTGCACAAAATACCTGATTTAACCCTCTCTGCTACCACTGACCCTTTTTAAACTGCACAAAATACCTCATTTAACCCTCTCTGCTACCACTGACCCTTCTTAAACTGCACCAAATACCTCATTTAACCCTCTCTGCTACCACTGACCCTTCTTAAACTGCACCAAATACCTCATTTAACCCTCTCTGCTACCACTGACCCTTCTTAAACTGCACCAAATACCTCATTTAACCCTCTCTGCTACCACTGACCCTTCTTAAACTGCACAAAATACCTCATTTAACCCTCTCTGCTACCACTGACCCTTCTTAAACTGCACAAAATACCTCATTTAAAACCCTCTCTGCTACCACTGACCCTTCTTAAACTGCACAAAATACCTCATTTAACCCTCTCTGCTACCACTGACCCTTCTTAAACTGCACAAAATACCTCATTTAACCCTCTCTGTTACCACTGACCCTTCTTAAACTGCACAAAATACCTCATTTAACCCTCTCTGCTACCACTGACCCTTCTTAAACTGCACAAAATACCTCATTTAACCCTCTGTTACCACTGACCCTTCTTAAACTGCACAAAATACCTCATTTAACTCTCTCTGCTACCACTGACCCTTCTTAAACTGCACAAAATACCTCATTTAACCCTCTCTGCTACCACTGACCCTTCTTAAACTGCACAGAATACCTCATTTAACCCTCTCTGCTACCACTGACCCTTCTTAAACTGCACAAAATACCTCATTTAACCCTCTCTGCTACCACTGACCCTTCTTAAACTGCACAAAATACCTCATTTAACCCTCTCTGCTACCACTGACCCTTCTTAAACTGCACAAAATACCTCATTTAACCCTCTCTGCTACCACTGACCCTTCTTAAACTGCACAAAATACCTCATTTAACCCTCTCTGCTACCACTGACCCTTCTTAAACTGCACAAAATACCTCATTTAACCCTCTCTGCTACCACTGACCCTTCTTAAACTGCACAAAATACCTCATTTAACCCTCTCTGCTACTACTGACCCTTCTTAAACTGCACAAAATACCTCATTTAACCCTCTCTGCTACCACTGACCCTTCTTAAACTGCACAAAATACCTCATTTAACCCTCTCTGCTACCACTGACCCTTCTTAAACTGCACAAAATACCTCATTTAACCCTCTCTGCTACCACTGACCCTTCTTAAACTGCACAAAATACCTCATTTAACCCTCCCTGCTACCACTGACCCTTCTTAAACTGCACAAAATACCTCATTTAACCCTCTCTGCTACCACTGACCCTTCTTAAACTGCACAAAATACCTCATTTAACCCTCTCTGCTACCACTGACCCTTCTTAAACTGCACAAAATACCTCATTTAACCCTCTCTGCTACCACTGACCCTTCTTAAACTGCACAAAATACCTAATTTAACCCTCTCTGCTACCACTGACCCTTCTTAAACTGCACAAAATACCTCATTTAACCCTCTCTGCTACCACTGACCCTTCTTAAACTGCACAAAATACCTCATTTAACCCTCTCTGCTACCACTGACCCTTCTTAAACTGCACAAAATACCTCATTTAACCCTCTCTGCTACCACTGACCCTTCTTAAACTGCACAAAATACCTCATTTAACCCTCTCTGCTACCACTGATCCTTCTTAAACTGCACAAAATACCTCATTTAACCCTCTCTGCTACCACTGACCCTTCTTAAACTGCACAAAATACCTCATTTAACCCTCTCTGCTACCACTGACCCTTCTTAAACTGCACAAAATACCTCATTTAACCCTCTCTGCTACCACTGACCCTTCTTAAACTGCACAAAATACCTCATTTAACCCTCTCTGCTACCACTGACCCTTCTTAAACTGCACAAAATACCTCATTTAACCCTCTCTGCTACCACTGACCCTTCTTAAACTGCACAAAATACCTCATTTAACCCTCTCTGCTACTACTGACCCTTCTTAAACTGCACAAAATACCTCATTTAACCCTCTCTGCTACCACTGACCCTTCTTAAACTGCACAAAATACCTCATTTAACCCTCTCTGCTACCACTGACCCTTCTTAAACTGCACAAAATACCTCATTAACCCTCTCTGCTACTACTGACCCTTCTTAAACTGCACAAAATACCTCATTTAACCCTCTCTGCTACTACTGACCCTTCTTAAACTGCACAAAATACCTCATTTAACCCTCTCTGCTACCACTGACCCTTCTTATACTGCACAAAATACCTCATTTAACCCTCTCTGCTACCACTGACCCTTCTTAAACTGCATAAAATACCTCATTTAACCCTCTCTGCTACCACTGACCCTTCTTAAACTGCACAAAATCATCTAAAAAGGTATACAATATAATGCGATAGATACAGTAGGGGTTATGTTCTCAGTCGGAGTATTTACTGGTAGGCTAAAGTCAGCGTCACACGCGAACTGTAGCTAAGGATGTATCGGGGCCACATTTTCTGAGTCAATAAGTAGTTAAGGGGGGTCGCCGTGCTTGTTTTTATCTTTCTCTCCTTTTCTCTCTCTCCCTGGCTTGTATCCATTCGGCCCCATTCAGCCAACTGTTTTAAGACGTTTATCCCCATCCAGGTGTCGATTTCTTCCTGGTGAGCGATAGCGAGCCAGCATTGTATGGAGATATCCGGCTTCGCCGGAGACTTTTTTATCGAAAAATGTATAATTTAGCTTGCTGTCAAAATAAAAATATATATATGCTGGCTCGCTACCGCTCGCCAGGAAAATATTGACACCTGGATTGGGGTAAACGTCTTAAAACAGTAGGCTGAATGGGGCCGAATGGATACAAGCCAAAGAGAGAGGGAGAGAAAGAGGCAAGAAAGCGAGGTGGGCTCCCTTCAATTTAAGTCAACTGTCTGATCGTTTTCGCTCTCATAATGTATGTACGTACAGTCACTTTAAAAAATTCGTGGACCCCTGCAATTATAAATATCTGGATTGAGTTTTAGATAAAACTTGTTTTTCAATAAATACTATCAATCCTTCATCTTCTCTCAATATTCTTTGTGTCTTTTTTTCTTCTGCTCTCACTTGGAAGGACCATATCACCAGTCTTGCTAAGGCAGCCTCCCAGAAGCTGGGTGTGGTCAACCGCCTCAAGGGGTTATTTACCCTGCACAGCTTCTTGTTCTGTACAGGGGTACTGGGCGACCTTGTATTGAGTATTGTTCACGTATGTGGGGAGGATCCTCTCACACCGCACTGTGACGCCTACCAGCGTTGGCAGAATCGCCTCCCGGTAGCCACTAGCACTCGCCAGGGCAATGAATTTGGCTACAGTCTATCTACAATGTTGTACTTTCTTTATTGTGAATCGTCATGTCACAGGCAGTATAGAAGTGGTCGTTATTTTCGTCTGTGACAATGCATTATATTTTATATCATCAGTTATAAGTTTAATGTATAAGACTGAATGATACAGCTAGAGAGTGTGAGTGAGTAAGTGCAGGAGGCAGAGGGTAGTACGCGTAGTGTTACGTGTTGTCTCGGTGACGTCCTGCCAGGGCCGCACCCTCTGAGTGGCCTTGCCGCCCTCCTGCCGCGGCAGGAAGTAGTCCCCCCCCCCCCCGCACTCCCTGCTGCCTTTGTGCCTTCCTTGCTCAGAGCTTGCCTGACCAGCATACCCTTCACACCTCCCTTGCCACCTCTCCCCGATTTCTACCTATAGAACACTTTCTCTCTCTCTCAACTTCTTACCTCTCATTCTTCCAATCTATTTAACATCATAACTCCCCTTTGGTTCTGCACGATTTCACATATCGGCCATCGTATTATATGCTGAAGCTCTCAGATATTCCATGTTTAGATAGACATTTTGGAGGGGTTAACATTTTGTCTGTAGAGGTTCGACACACTCGCGGTGTCTCCCTACCTATTTCTTGGTTGTCTGCTGGGCTATTTAATGCTAGACTGGGGTAAGGCCATTGATGTTGTGATTTCCGATGTGTACCAGGTTTTGTTGAACTTGTACAATCGCAACGGATACGTGGGAAGCCTAGGTTGTCTTTCTGACTGTGTACCTTGTGAGTTTAGCACTGTGTTGCGAGTGAGGGCTTTTGCCTCTGCCACCCAACACTGTGCTAACTCGTTTTGCTTTGACTTTGAGAGGGTCGCCAGGAGAGAACCAGATACTAGCGATCTGGATCTCTCAAGAGAGCACCCCGTCATTTAATGTAATTTGGCCGTACAGTCTTTTAAGGACCTCGCTAGGCTACGAGCCGCTTGCTCAGCCATTGTTTCCTAGCCTACGACATCCCAGCTAGACTTTATTCGCCTAGCAGACACCAGATTAGGATTATATGCTCTTATGTTATGTATGGAGCATTTTTATTCACGTTGAGTGTAAGCCTTGGTTGTTGTTGAGTTGCACAACCCGAGCAGGCTTTTGCGTTGCCTGAGGAAGTACTTCTTTTGTTGTTGGAGATAATACTATTGCGCATTTATCGTTATTCCCGTGCCAGTTAACACTGTATTTTTTTTTTTTTTTCTATGTGATTGAGGGAGGCAAAAGGCATAACTGCCTATAGCGAGTGCCTCCCCCATAGTTGAAAGAGTGACAGGGCCAAAATCAAGGGACGTTCGAGCCAAAATGCCTGGACACACGGAGTTTGAAGCAATTTAAGTCATAGGAAGAGGGAAAGACTGATTCTGGGAGAGAGTTCCAGAGCTCAGCTGTTGAGTAGAAGAAAGTTTGAGAGTAACGTTTCACTCTTGGGTTGGAGAGTTGCACAGAGTAGGGGTGGGATTGAGTTGCAAGACGGGTACCACGTGCCCTACGTAAAGGAGGTGGTATGCACTGGGATAGCTCTGAGAAACACTGATTATTATAGTAGCGATAGAATAGCCTGAGATCGAATCCGGGCAAAAACCCTTCCCAGGCGGGAGGGTCACCTGCAACGGTGGGTGAGAGAGATTGCAGAGAGTTGGTGAGTGGACGGGAGTTAATGATACGAAAGGCCTTCCTTTCAACTTTGTCTAGGAGAGCGGTGTGAGAGGAACCTCCCCACACATGTGAACAATACTCAATACAAGGGCGCACTATGCCCCTGTACAGAGCAAGAAGCTGTGCAGGGGAAAAGAACCCCCTAAGGCGGTTTGAGCACACCCAGCTTCTGGGAGGCTGCCTTAGCAAGACTGGTAATATGGTCCTTCCAAATGAGAGCAGAAGAAAACGAGACACCAAGAATATTGAGAGAAGATGAAGGGTTGATTTTTGTATTGTTGAAGAATAAGGGATAGCCCGCTGGGAGATCCTGACGGGTAGATAGATGGAGAAATTGGGTTTTGGAAGCATTAAAGTTAACAAGGTTTTCTCTGCCCCAATTGGAAATAGTATTTAGATCAGAATTTAAGAGTTCTATGGCTTCATTACGTTTGTCGTTGAGGGATTGCTGGCTGGGGCGTTCTGAAAAACTAATGGAGTAGTGTAAGGTTGAGTCATCTGCGTATGAATGGATGGGAATTAAGGTACAGTTAAGGAGATCATTTATAAAAATTAGAAAGAGAATAGGAGATAGGACAGAGCCCTAAGGAACACCGGAGTTTATAGGGTGAGGAAGTGAACAATGGCCGTCCACAACCGCGGCTATGGAACGGCCGGAAAGGAAATTAGAGACAAAGGCACAGATGGAGGGATAGAAACCGAAGGAGGGTAGTTTAGAAATTAAAGATTTATGCCAGACTCTATCGAAGGCTTTCGATATGTCTAGTGCAATAGAAAAAGTCTCACCGAAGTCCCGAAAGGAGGATGACCAAGAGTTAGTAAGATATGAAAGAAGATCACCAGTAGAGCGACCCTTAACCCTTAAGGAAGCCATACTGGCGATCTGAGAGCAGATTATGAGAAGAGAAATGCTTAAGAAATTTGGAAGCAAGAATAGTTTCAAAAACTTTAGAAAGACAAGAGATAAGAGCAATTGGACGATAGTTGGAGGGTTGAGAGCGGTCACCCTTCTTTGGGACAGGTTGAATGTGAGCAAACTTCCAGCATGAAGGGAAGACGTTAGAGGATAGACAGAGACGAAAGAGTTTGCCTAGGCAGGGAGTCAGCACGGAAGCACAGTTTTTGAGAACAACAGGAGGAACACCGTCCGGACCGTACGCCTTATTAGTGTTAAGCCCAGAGAGGGTAGAAAGTACATCTTTAGAAGAGATTAGGATATTAGGCATAAGTAAGAGAGAGGAGGGCGGAGAGGGAGGAATAGCACCGGAATCATCCAAGGTGGAGTTTCTAGCAAAAGTTTGAGCGAAGAGTTTAGCTTTGTCAGAGGAAGAAGTGATGGTTGTGCCATCAGAGTGGGAAAGGGAGGGAAAGACGAGGAAGAGAAATTGTTGGAGAGGTTTTTGGCTAGATGCCAGAAAGCTTGGGAAGAGCTAGAGTTGGATAGTTCAGTGCATTTATTATTGATGAAAGAGTGTTTGGCAAGTCGAAGAACAGATTTGGCTTGATTCCGGGCAGAAACATATGAAGAATGAGAGTCTTGAGTTTTAAGGCGTCGGTACCGTTTGAATGCTTCCTCCTTATTGCGGACAGCAGTAGAACAGGCGTGAGTAAACCAAGATTTTTTAGCATTAGTCTGAGAGAAAGAGAATGGAATGTATGCTTCCATGCCCGATAGGATTACCTCGGTAATGCGTTCAGCACTCTCCGAGGGTCCTCGGCCATGGAAGCAGAAATCATTCCATGGGAAATCAAAGAAGTACTGCCGAAGAGCCTCCCAGTCGGCAGCGCCAAAGTGCCACAAGCTCCGCCGGCTAGGAGGATCGGGTGGCTGTACTGGAGAGATAGGACAGGTGACAGAGATAAGTTTATGGTCGGAGGAGCCCAGAGGAGAGAAAAGATCGACAGTATAAGAAGAAGGGTTAGAAGTTAGAAACAAGTCAAGAATGTTGGGCCGATCTCCGATGCGATCCGGGATACGGGTGGGTTGCTGAACTAACTGCTCTAGGTCATTTAGGATAGAAAAGACGTAGGCTTGTTCACCAGGTGTATGTAGGTATGTCCCTACATTTGTCATATCTTATTCCTGCTTTATATAACAGTTCAAAATCCGATTCGATCATCTTAAGCAGCATCAGACTTTCTTCAGAAGATTCCTTTTCGATGCTTTAGGACTTTCATTCACTTTCTTTAATATGGGAGTGACAGTTTATTATTGTTTAGAGTAACTTTAATTATACCTTCTTGTTTGCATTAAATCATTCCAGTGATTTAATTAAGCTCTATCTTTTTCCTTGTATACATTATTAACGTAATTGTATGTTGTTGTGATCAGGCTGTATCAGAGATCATCAGCCTGTAGTAGTAGTGCATTTATACCGAGTTATAGGATACCCCGCTATCGCAGATTTAACTCTGGAGGGTATAGGTGTTTTTGTGCGCCGGCATTATAAGTTCGAGGGTTGGATCTAGTGTTACCGTTGTGGCTGTGTGCCTTTCTAGTCCAATGATTAAGAGCCCTTGTTTTATACGAGTCCCGGTCGTAACAGCACTCCTAGACAAAGTGGAAAGGAAGGCCTTTCGTATCATTAACTCCCGTCCACTCACCAACGCTCTGCAATCTCTCTCTCTCTCTCCACCGCAATGTTGCATCTCTCTCGCTATTATATCGCTACTATCATAATCAGTGTTCCTCAGAGCTCTCCCAGTGTATACCACCTCCTCTACGTAGGGCACGGCGTACCCGTCTTGCAACACAATCACACCCCTACTCTATGCAACTCTCTAACCCAAGAGTGAAACGTTACTCTCAGACTTTCTTCTATTCAACAGCTGAGCTCTGGAACTCTCTCCCAGAATCAGTCTTTCCCTCATCCTATTACATAAATTACTTCAAACTCCGTGTGTCCAGCATTTTAGCTCGAACGTCCCTTGATTTTGGCCCTGTCACTATTTCAACTCTTGGGGAGACAATCGCTACAGGCAGTTATGCCTTTTGCGTCCCTCACTCACATAGAAAAAAAAAAAAAAAAAAAAAAAAAAATATATATATATATACTGTATATACTGTATATATACTGTATATATATTTTAGTTGGAGTATAGATAATTATATTCATAAATTCGTTTCCAGTTATACTGTATACTTCCATACATAAAAATAGGTGAGGTCCCCGAATTTATATGAGTAACTATACCTTAGAGCTCATAATCATGTACAGTCCAATTTAACATACGACTAAACAGTAAATACAAATCTTAATAAGTTGATAGAGTATAGCAGATTTTAGGTTCAGATACATGTAACCATTATAAGCTGAATATTGTGACTATTATTATTATTATTATTATTATTATTGTTGTTGTTGTTGTTTTTGTTGTTGTTATATTTAATGTATAATCTTTACGTAGGGCACGTGGTACCCGTCTTGCAACTTAATCCCACACCTACTCTGTGCAACTCTCCAACCCATGAGTGAAACGTTACTCTCAAACTTTCTTCTACTCAACAGCTGAGCTCTGGAACGCTCTCCCAGAATCAGTCTTTCCCTCTTCCTATGACTTAAATTGCTTCAAACTCCGTGTCTCCAGGCATTTTGGCTCGAACGTCCCTTGATTTTGGCCCTGTCACTCTTTCAACTATGGGAGAGGCACTCGCTATAGGCAGTTCTGCCTTTTGCCTCCCTCAATCACATAGAAAAGAAAAACAAAAGATAGAGGGTTTGAATAATTTGACTTAATTATGAAATATACTCCATAAACTTTCAATTTAGGGTACTATTTCTCCATCGTATTAGCGGCTTCCACCTCGAGTTGAGATCAGTTCAAACCATACACCGAGCGTTGAATATTTATGATCTTACAATATAATGACGTTCCTTAGAATTGGATATTCCCATAACGAATTATCACTACAAGCGCTATTTAAGGTTTGACCTATTCCTACTCTGAATGGTTTGGGTCGCACTATTATCAACTCAAAGGAAACTGAATAACGAGTAACTAAACCCTCGTTACTTCTTAAATATTGAAAATGTATTCGCAGTACGTTAGCATGCTAAGCGTTCGTAATAATGTTTCCGTAATAATCAGTTTTCTTTTAACATAAGATTTCCAAATGGTGCGACTGAATTCGTCTTCCCTAACTAGCTCCAACTTAATTAAACTACTAACAAAGCTATCCTTTCTTTCTCTATATATTCTGGCGAGACAAAGCTATCCTTTTGTTTATCTATATATTCTGGCGAGACTGTAAATATTTCTTGTCTCCAAATTATGATATTATTCATCTCCTAATAACGAAGGCTGTGGATGGGGCGGGAAAAATATCCTTATTGTTAAAATAATCTCCAACATGTATTTAACTAAACTGAGTGGTAAAGATATTTCCAAGTTCACTAACTCCCTCCACTAATCTAGACTAACATATCCTATCACTTAAATAGATAATAATATTTCACTTTACTAACAATGGGAACTGAAACAATACTCAACATCAGTGTTTATCATTTGTATCTTTGAAATGGGTTCACCTATTATAGGCAACATCAATTGACAACATGCTAGTTTCAGGCTATAAGGAAGTTGGAGCCGTGAAAATCGATATTAAACAGAAATGCAACAATAATGTACATTTCTGATGGATAAATGGTATGTTGAATTGGGTTTTATGTACTTATATATGTACTACGACCGTATTTTAGCTGGTAATTCTGCTAAATATCGATGTCTACAGCTCCAACTTCCTTATAGAACGAAACTCGCAAGCGGTCAATTCTATAATAGCACAGGTGGGTCAATTCAATTATCTCCATATATGTAGTATTCTTCTTCTCCTTCTCTTGACTTAAGCTGGTCACCAAGCTCGAGCCAGTTCTTGTTCATCCTTTAATACTCCTCCCATTCCATGCAGCTTCTGTGAGATCTAGTGCTGGCTCTTGGATATTGTAGGTGGATTTGGGCACACGGAAACTGTGCAATTCGGTTCTTGGAATCTTGGAACTGCTGCTGCTCGTCTTCCCTCTCGTATGTCCTTTGATTTTCCCTAACCATTATTGTGGTTGTAGGGATAGGGTAGGACGGGCGTGAATGCGCTAAGAAGTGTTTTGACCTGGCCGGTGCCGTCTGTGCCTGCCTGTGTCATGCTCCGCCCACTCCATATATACCTGCCCGTCATGCCAGCTATAGTCTATTCACTGTAAGCAGGCGAGAAATCATGACCTCTATCCTCCGTAACTCAAAAAGGGCTAGAGCGATTTGGCTGTAAGTTTCCATATCTATTCCTGGACTGACTCTTCCCAATTAGTAGAAATATTAGCTCGATTACTTTAGTAGTTTTTGAGTTACAGAGGTTAGAGGTCATGATTTCTCGCCTACTTACAGCGAATAGACTATAGCGCGCTGATGACTGATCCGGGCGGTCTGGGATATCTACTCTTGCGCATCTTTTTTGCTGCGTTTCCTTATGTTCTTCTTGTATTCCTCGTCATAGTAGAATTACGGCAATGGTTTTTCTCCATTTTCTCATAACTAATGGGAATAAAGAGGCTTGCACGAAGGGTAAAAACTGGTTGTTGATGGGATATGAGGTGTTGACATGTGGTGAAGACGTTGGATATACAGGGTGTTTTAAAACAACACTGTCAGACCTTATCTGCTAATTAGTAAATACAATAACGAAGAAGATTATCTAAGGACAAAATGCAAAATAATATACCATTAATTATTTAAACCGCATAGAGTAAAATAATTAGTGACACCCAGGTATGAGCTATAATCCGAACACAGGTTAGTGTCCCCCCTGCACCCCAAATAGCCTACCTCTTGCCTCCCATCCCAGTTCGAGTTTTTCTTCGAAGCTTTGGAGTCATAACGAATCTTCTCATGTGTTTAATCATCTGCTCGGCCATGGTGCTATCTTCTTCTGTCATAGTGAGTTTGTTTACCTTATAATATCACATAAATATGGATTGTCGTTATTTAGGTGTGTCTCTGCCTTTGTTATTTTATACTCGTTAAGTCCAAGTGACGTAAATTGTTTGTTTTGGGTACCATTAGCTGATTTTAAATATTCATTAGTGAACACCGTATACTTGTATGTCTACAGCTACGTAAAATCGTCAAACTTCAACCATAAAACTGATAGACATATTTCGTTAGTACTCTGTGATAATAGTAACGTAATGAGGTATTTGTATTGAAACAGTAAATTGCGCAGGAACAATTTTTTCCCATTCAAACAGTTTCACGAACGATTAAATTACCCATAGCAGTGTTCGGATACCCGACCCAGACTTGAGATTCATTATTTTACCTCTTGGTCATCGTTACAAATGGTGCATATCTTTTTACGCTACTTGGATTATAATACTTAGCAGTTTTCTTCTAATTGCAAAATATCATTACCAATTTTATGTTACTTTGATTTTGTAATTATTCATATGTCATTAGGTCATTAGATATCTCCTCTTTATTTTTTTTACTTGGTAATCATTCATATTATGTATCATATGTTTTGTGCTGAGCTCAGAACCCTGTTTTGCTACATTTCTAAATAACCATTTATCTCAGTAACAATATAGTTTTGGTAAAAATAGAATAGAAATATGTGTATTATATATTTTGATCAATGTGGTCGTCATACTCTGGCAATGTTTTTTTAAAACACCCTGTATAGTTGAGTAGGCGGGTGGAGGCAGATGGCAAACCTCCTCCTTCTTGATGGTTAATGCTACGCTCTGATTGGCTAAGAGGTCCACCTTCCGAAATGCACGTTTCACCTGCTGAATAATACTTTTCATATCTCATTGCTGATTGGCTGGGAGATTGTATACCACAATTATAAATATTATCATTATTATTGTAATTACTATTATGATATTATTGTATTATATATATTTTGTTTTACTATTACTATTATTGTTATATATCTAATTATTATATTATTGTTATTATCATTATTATTATTATTATTATTATCATTATTATTATTAGACAACTTATATAGCTTATATACAGTATGTGCATAATAATATGTTAGAGAATAATCTTCAACGCAAGTATCGAGCAATGTAAGCAAGGATTGAGATATTTTGAGCCTATCTATAATTGTATTATGGAAAAGTGCACTTTACTTTTACAAACATATGCATTAAAAAGTTAACGCTCTACTGTAAATGTAATTATACAAAATATGATATAGACCCTACTAAATTTCTGTATAGATGATTTTTACCCCTTGAGTACCAGCGACACACGTTATGCGTCGCCTATGTATGTAACACATATTCCCAGCTACGCAACGGTTGCGTTTTCCTTAAGGGAGATTTCCACTTGAGGGATTTTTTTCTTGACCCCTTTCTCCCTCATGGTTAACTCCATTGCTTTTGATATTATAAGACGTTTGCCCCATTAGTTTGGCAATTTTAAGAACTTTCGCCCCATTTCTGTCAATTTTAAGACTGTTTGTGCCATTTAGGTGTCGATTTTTTCCTGGCGAGCGAAAGCGAGCCTGTAATTTAAGAGGAACCGGCCTTCGGCCAGGAAATTTTTCTACCGAAATATTTACAAATTTATCTTGAAAGGGGGTCTAGGGGCTGTAATTTTAAGCTTGATGGAAGTCTAGGGAATCAACTAAAAACCTCCCCTTAATAACTCTTGTCGTACGGCACCTAGAGGGTTTAGATTTGTATGGGAACTACTTTAGGATCCCACAGAACAATACCGATGGTCCAAGTCCAGCCGTGTACGTGTGGGCTCGTGCGGGAGTAATTTAGGATCCCACAGAACAATACCGATGATCCAAGTCCAGCCGTGTACGTGTGGGCTCGCGCGGGAGTCATTTAGGATCCCACAGAACAATACCGATGGTCCAAGTCCAGCCGTGTACGTGTGGGCTCGCGCGGGAGTCATTTAGGATCCCACAGAACAATACCGATGGTCCAAGTCCAGCCGTGTGCGTGTGGGCTCGCGCGGGAGTCATTTAGGATCCCACAGAACAATACCGATGGTCCAAGTCCAGCCGTGTACGTGTGGGCTCGTGCGGGAGTCATTTAGGATCCCACAGAACAATACCGATGGTCCAAGTCCAGCCGTGTACGTGTGGGCTCGCGCGGGAGTCATTTAGGATCCCACAGAACAATACCGATGGTCCAAGTCCAACCGTGTACGTGTGGGCTCGCGCGGGAGTTATTTAGGATCCCACAGAGCAATACCGATGGTCCAAGTCCAGCCGTGTACATGTGGGCTCGCGCGTGAGTCATTTAGGATCCCACAGAACAATACCGATGGTCCAAGTCCAGCCGTGTACGTGTGGGCTCGCACGGGAGTCATTTAGGATCCCACAGAACAATACCGATGGTCCAAGTCCAGCCGTGTACGTGTGGGCTCGCGCGGGAGTCATTTAGGATCCCACAGAACAATACCGATGGTCCAAGTCCAGCCGTGTACGTGTGGGCTCGCGCGGGAGTCATTTAGGATCCCACAGAACAATACCAATGGTCCAAGTCCAGCCGTGTACGTGTGGGCTCGCGCGGGAGTCATTTAGGATCCCACAGAACAATACCAATGGTCCAAGTCCAGCCGTGTATGTGTGGGCTCGTGCGGGAGTCATTTAGGATCCCACAGAACAATACCGATGGTCCAGGTCCAGCCGTGTACGTGTGGGCTCGCGCGGGAGTCATTTAGGATCCCACAGAACAATACCGATGGTCCAAGTCCAACCGTGTACGTGTGGGCTCGCGCGGGAGTCATTTAGGATCCCACAGAGCAATACCGATGGTCCAAGTCCAGCCGTGTACATGTGGGCTCGCGCGGGAGTCATTTAGGATCCCACAGAACAATACCGATGGTCCAAGTCCAGCCGTGTACGTGTGGGCTCGCACGGGAGTCATTTAGGATCCCACAGAACAATACCGATGGTCCAAGTCCAGCCGTGTACGTGTGGGCTCGCGCGGGAGTCATTTAGGATCCCACAGAACAATACCGATGGTCCAAGTCCAGCCGTGTACGTGTGGGCTCGTGCGGGAGTCATTTAGGATCCCACAGAACAATACCGATGGTCCAAGTCCAGCCGTGTACGTGTGGGCTCGCGCGGGAGTCATTTAGGATCCCACAGAACAATACCGATGATGCAAGTCCAGCCGTGTACGTGTGGGCTCGCGCGGGAGTCATTTAGGATCCCACAGAACAATACCGATGGTCCAAGTCCAGCCGTGTACGTGTGTACTCGCGCGGGAGTCATTTAGGATCCCACAGAACAATACCGATGGTCCAAGTCCAGCCGTGTACGTGTGGGAGTCATTTAGGATCCCACAGAACAATACCGATGGTCCAAGTCCAGCCGTGTACGTGTGGGCTCGCGCGGGAGTCATTTAGGATCCCACAGAACAATACCAATGGTCCAAGTCCAGCCGTGTACGTGTGGGCTCGCGCGAGAGTAATTTAGGATTCCACAGAACAATACCGATGGTCCAAGTCCAGCCGTGTACGTGTGGGCTCGCGCGGGAGTCATTTAGGATCCTACAGAACAATACCGATGGTCCAAGTCCAGCCGTGTACGTGTGGGCTCGCGCTGGAGTCATTTAGGATCCCACAGAACAATACCGATGGTCCAAGTCCAGCCGTGTACGTGTGGGAGTCATTTAGGATCCCACAGAACAATACCGATGGTCCAAGTCCAGCCGTGTACGTGTGGGCTCGCGCGGGAGTCATTTGGGATCCCACAGAACAATACCGATGGTCCAAGTCCAGCCGTGTACGTGTGGGCTCGCGCGAGTCATTTAGGATTCCACAGAACAATACCGATGGTCCAAGTCCAGCCGTGTACGTGTGGGCTCGCACGGGAGTCATTTAGGATTCCACAGAACAATACCGATGGTCCAAGTCCAGCCGTGTACGTGTGGGCTCGCGCGGGAGTCATTTAGGATCCCACAGAACAATACCGATGGTCCAAGTCCAGCCGTGTACGTGTGGGCTCGCGCGGGAGTCATTTTCCAGTACAGTATATTGCCTACCCATCACCAGGTGTTAATTGCGACTATTTCTGCCGCCCCCCAGAACCCCCAAATAACCTAGGTGAGCGGTTTTTTGTTGTTTTTCCTTCATTAATATCCGATCCCATGTGCTACAAATTACAAGTGGCTTGTCCCAGAGTGTACATTTATATTACATCGCTTGAGGTCCAGTGAGTTAAATAAAATTTTGATAACGAGGGCAAAAGTACATATTGTTTCTCTATCTTCAATACAAACTCTTGCGAATGCTACTGTCTGCAAATTAAAGTGACATAGACTCCTTTTTCTTAACCCCTTCTGTACCGGCGACATATTTTTCATCTGATTTCAGCTACATTTACACGATTTTATGAAGCTTAGGAAGGATATATGGTAGCTAAATGGATTAATTGAGATAGTCTGCAGCCTTTTAATGGGTAGACGTTCTTACTATGCTGCGCAAAATTGTCTAAATAAAGCTATAATAAAATTAAATAGCTATCGCCGTCGGTACAGAGAGGGTTAATGGTCTAGCGGTTGCCCAGGTCACATTATTATTGACCACTTGTGAGTTTCGGACGATAATGAAATTGAAGCTGTAGACGTTGATAAGCTGAAATGCGATATAAAATACATGTGCAATACTATACATTTACTACAATACTACATTTGCGAGTCTGTGTGCGGAGATGTCTGCGCCCATCACACGATATAGAAATAAAAAACACTTGCGTAATATAATATTTAGTCTTTGGAAATCGCCAACTAATCACTGTAATGTGAAAATACTCGTCTGCTAGAGGAGTACGTCAAACTTTCATTTAGGAGAGTTGCACATTCGGAACGCCCATATCGGTTCTCCAGACGAATGGGTACGGCTACCATTTGTTTTAAGGGGACCGACCTGCTTTTCCTCCCTGGGTTTATCCATTCAGCCCCATTCAGCCTACTGTTTTAAGACTTTTCTCCCCATTCAGGTATCGATTTTTTTCCTAGCGAGCGACAGCGAACCATCATTGTATGGAGAAATTCGGCTTCGCCGGAGACATTTTTTTACCGAAAAATTTATAAATTAATTCAGCTGTCTGAAACCTAATCCAAAATATGCTGGCTCGCTATCTCTCGCCAGGTGCAAATCGACACTTGGATGAACATAAACGTCTTAAAACAGTAGGCTGAATCGGGTTGAATGGCTACTACCCAAAAAGAAAAAGAAAAAGAGAAAAAAAAACAGGTCACCCCCTTTAAGGAATTACAAGGCAAGAAGTTGCGTTTTGTATTTTCCAGAACCTTCACCGCACTACTAAACGGCGACCTCCACGACATAGAACATTATGTCCCAAGTTGTTTGCAGAGCCAAAATGAACAAAGTGAACCTGTCAGATTTCCGCTACCGACAATGGTAGCTCTTGCACCGCGAGATTGTCTATATGTTGTTGTCTGCAGAACATTTGACACACTATTCCTAAGTGGCTGCTTCCATGACATTGAGTACTAAGTCCAAAGTTGTTCGCAGAGCCAAATTTAACTTGACGGATTTCCCCTACCGATTGTAAGATTGTGAGAGTGTCTATAACGGGATGTAGCGGAATAGGTTTTTAGCGGATTCATTCGTCCTCAATATTATAAGTATGCGGGTGTGCTAGTGTGGACATGAGTGTTTACGCCCTTCGATGGTAGCTAAGGTATCTTGCATGCATGTTACCATACAATAGTGACTTTTAATTAACACATGGATTCTACAGTTGCATAATCAATATTAATAAACAATCACGAATCGTCAGGTTTCACTGTATTAAATATTAGTGTTTATTCACACAGTATTTTATTAACCAGTTAAATTACAACACTGTCCCCTCTCGTTTGAACCACTAGTTAGCGAACCAAATGATGCCACATAGTATCAAGTCTTCTATTTCTGGCTTTCGAGCCTTAATATAATCATAAATTGCAGTATGGTTTAGTTAGTTAGTTAAAATAGGACTTCAGAGGCTATCAAACCTGAATTATTAAGCCAGCACACTGCAAGTCAAGAATAGCGTCAGGACTGGATTCCCTTTTTGAGAATCCCAGTTCCTTGTATGAATCCGAGCTCTATATTCCAGTTCCCGAGTCCATGTCGGTACACTCGAGGACACAAGTTATAAACCCTCGAATAGCGTAAGCAAACTTCCGAAATGAATTCAAATTGCCAGAAACTGTGAGTAATGAGAAGATTCAATTAATCCCCAGATAACTTCAAAATATATTGGTATTTTAAAATGCTCAGTTGCAAGCATACACAATATATGATTACACCATTCCAATTCTTTGAACCTTTGAAGTCAAGTTGTGAAGTGTCTGGGCTATAATATAGTATTTGTATTATCTCGTTTTCGTTCGATATTGATTCAAATGGGTGCGCCGCCATTTATGTTCTTGATTGTACAGTTATGGATGCAAATTTTAGGAGAACTATATAATCAAGAAATAGTGATTCAATAAATAATGTACTGTACAGCGCCTTGTTTTAATCATTAGGATATTTTCTAGAATTCATGAGCACGACTGTATAATCATGAGCATTAATAAGATTCCAGTTATTTCAATTACCGAACAATTATATTCCCCTTCTGAAGCATCTTTGATATAATAAGAATTGGATCGTCTCATTTGCATTCCATACTGATTCAAAGGAGTGCTTCACTATGAAGAATCAAGACGAGTCTACTGTACGGTCACGAGCATAAATGCTGCGACATCAACGAGATAACGTCAAATCCTTTATCACAAGAGCTTTATTCTAAGCTGAATTAAATCGTCTGACGGTAGGTAGAATGAACTATAGAAATTATTGTGAATTTGGATAAAATGTTTAGTAATACCTAGGAGACGAAGGGACGAACATTATCTGGTTGATGTAGCAGTATTTATGCTCGTGACTGTACAGTACAGTTGTGGAAAATTTATCCACAGACTAATAAACTGAACCCTTTCATGCTTTGCACAGCTTTCATTATAAATGAGTTTACGTAAGTTCCAATCTTTGAGTCCATATAACCAAATTCTGAACCATTTTACTGTCTCGTTGCATTCGATACTGAATCAAATGGGTGTGCCATGATGTATACACTTAACTGTACATATTGTAAATACGTGAATAATTGCTCTAGCATAAGGTTACTAAGATATTTTAGTTTATAAAAGAGGGTACATTAACTACAAACATTTAGCAAAAGTTCTCATAATACTCCAATTACTTTAGATAATATTTACTATTCACAATAGTAATTCGTTAAGTGTGTGAGACGGTCTTACTAGCTCGTTTGTTTCCCAAACACAGACGAAAATAATGAAAAATGTTACGTAAATAGTAAAATAGCGAATCACAGTGAAAGGACCTAGATAGCAAGTAGGCAGTCGCTTACAAACGCTCATCGTGTGAACATACAATGTTACCTCTTCCAATAACGACAGTGTTTTTAATTCAGTGATCATAGGTCAACGTCATTTACAGAGACCTAGGATAATTTATGGTCCGCTCAAATTTTGACTTAACTGCTACTACAGATAAGTACCCTAGATATATTGGTTTAATTCTAGTTTCGCTTTCACAGCATACTCATAAATTTTTATAGTTACATTAGAGTTGTCATATACCATACTTAATTCCTATATATGTCCAAAGCGGCGGAAATGCATTATAAGGAATTATACCTACTGTAAAAAAAAAAAAAAAAAAAATCTCTCCATATGCGGCACCATAGCTATTACATAATACTAGGTTAGGTTAGGTAAGGTTGTTAGGTTAGGCTAATGTCGTTAGTGTAGTTTATTATATTACGTCTTTTACCCAGAAATTTCCCTGATCTTCATAGTTGGTCGGGAAGTTATGCCTTTACAACGGCGCCTCCCTTTTGTCGCTGTGTACGTGAAACTAGAATTTTACCGATATATTTGTATGGCCAGTGGGGTTCGGTCGGAGTTTTATTTGTAGGCAGGCGTTACGACATGGAAAAAAAACAAAAAATCCTGGTAATTCTGCATAACTAAAACTCCTGTTATTTTAGGTTTTATTTATTTTATTTATGTATTTTAATGCTTTGTAAGTGTATTTTATTGTTAGAAAGTGTGGAAAGCACTTTTAATTAGCTTTTGCATTGTTAATTGAAATTCAGATACCCAAACAATCTAAGAGTTCACTCTATTTAGTCAACTTTAAAAAGACATTAGCCTAACCTAACAACCTTACCTAACCTATCCTAGTATTATGGGTGGGGGGCTGCTGCCCCCACACCCCCACTAATTGGGTATTAACACTATAAAAAAATAAACAAAATTGATGGGATAAAGTCTATGGTGTTTACTCTGCAATCTTCAGCTTTGGCTGTCGATAACAGGAAAGTACCAATAAAAATGTACTGACTTTTTGTAGGTGAAGCTCCACTCAGATTGGCTACTAAACATCGGGGAGGAGCCTCCAAGGAGGCTAGAATGTAAACATAGTGTCCTGGACTGGCAGTACAAAAATAACTGAATGTTATAGGGGAGTGAAAATCAAATTGACAAAATAAGAAAAGTAGCACTTATCTGCACATCACTAAGGTCCCCTGAGTAAGGTAAGTGCGAACAAAATAATTCCATGAGACAGGAATCCCGTAATCGAGGAGTAGTTGTCCTGCAGAATACCCAAAATCCCTAGTAAGTAGTCCATAATATTACCGTAGGTTCAATATAATATCTGCTTTATAAATGTTGCTATATTAAATTACAAATTATTTATAACTAATTAGTCTTATCAGGTTCTCTTCAACTTTCATTGAGTGATTCTGGACGTTATAAAGGATTAAAAACCGTGAGTGTACAGAAGTCTTTTAAGCCCAGCTATTTGCATACAGTAAATATCAAGAATTAGTCAACGAGGGACGATTAGGGCTAGTCGGGATAATATTTGGAAAATAGATAAACCTACACCTACACTACCCCTGTTTTGCTGCTATTCTGTTGCTCCCAATAGGTCAATATTATTTGTAGTAGACTTAGTATGGTTCGATGTTGCTCGGAAATTTATATTGGACGTGAAATACATACATTGAAGTTTTAAAAACCTTCACTAAAGTGAGACTCCTCCGCTGCGGTTTGACGACTGTACCCCCGAAACTCCGTTTTCTGTTGACCCATTTTCTTTTGATGCACGATCTCGGAAGGTGTTTTTCGTTCTCCTGCAGTACTTTTTAGTTATTTTATGTCTTCTACATCATTATTTAGAGCAGCAGGGGTCTGGGGGTGGCAGCCCCCAGGTTAGGTTGGGTTGTTAGGTTAGGTTAATGACAATATTGTCATCAGAGTAGGCGGGTGATTGGTTTGTTTACGTTACGCGCCATCCGCCGCGGTCCGCGAGTGTCTAACTCGCCGACTCATTTTCAATGGAAGCATTGATCTAACATTGCAACCTAAGTTAACTTGGGGGCTGCTTTCCCAAGACTTCCACAATTCGAACATCAGTAGGGCTTCCTGAATATGGCAAGACTAAAAAAGGCAAGAGTTTTTATCGGGCGTATCACCTACCTCTGACCGGGTAGGTTACATCGTAGTGTTTACTATACCCCTTTGAAAGGACATTGGCCTAACCTATCCTAGTATTATGGGTGGGGGCTGCCACCCCCGCTGTTTGACATAAACTCACGTATTTACACAACGTACGCCCGGTAACACAACTCATTCCCTAAAAAAAGACTCGGTTTCGATAGGAAAATAATGAAAAAAATATGGGTAGTATAACTGTAGATTTACCATAGATTCATATGGTGCGTAGCTTTTAGTGATGACGATTGTACCATCTAAGAGGACTGCTAAAGGTAGTTAACCCCTTCTGTACCGACTACGTGTTTTTCATTTTATTCTAGCTACATTTAGACAACTTTTTGCAGCTTATAAAGGATCTGTGGTAGTGAAAAGGGTTAAGTGAGATCGTACGAAACCTGTTAATTGCCGGAGGCCCTTTTTAACGCTCAAGCCACAGCGCCCGATATATGTCGGGCGGAAGAATAATGGCTACCTCTGCGGTGCCAGACATTAGTCGAGCGGGATTTTGAGCACATTAACGGCTCCGAGAGTCCACGCGTTGGGAGGACGATAGGCGGGGGTAAGATCCTGTGTAGCGGGAGGAACTGTTTTTCAGATGCCTATTTACTAAGAATCATTGAACAATATCTTTAACCTAACCTAGTATATTAGTAGACTATTTATAAATCTAAAATGTTAAAATATATTTTAACATTACCAAATTATTGAGTTATAAGTACAGTTCCTCCCGCTACACAGAATTATACCTAGGCGGGCTCTGACCGTTCGGCACGGCCCTATTGCCGCGACTGACACCACCTCTTCAACATTCCACACCCACGCGAGACCAGGAAAAAACTGGGGAAATTACCGTATTTTAGGGTGTTTCACCTCTCGTTACGCGATCGCTACAGGATAACCCGTGGTCGTACAAAGATGATTCAGGTGTCATTGGAAAGCTCGGAAAAACTCAATTTTTATGTCACGAATTTTTCCATGTTTTTTTTTTATTTTTCCCTGTTAGTTTTCATCAATATACTGTATAGTGTTTGGAAATAATTACAACCCTTGGAGAAACTGTTTTCCCCATTATACAACAATCTTAAGACACGCCGCCCGATAGTGGGGAGGGCTATGAAGTACAGGGAAAATGAGGGGTTAAATACGTAAAACGGCGATAAAAACTTATTTTAGCAAAACTTGGCTTGGGTTTTAAGGTATTTCAAAGGCCTAAAACCCAATATTTCGAAACCCCGAGCCAAGTTTCGGCCAAAGCTGGCTCGGATTTTGCGAGTTTGTAGACAAAAAAAATGGTAGCATTCAAGGAGACTACATCGGACTCTTTTTCTTCTTCTTACCTCTGACCGGGTATAAGCTATCCTAGGTGTTTACTAGCCTATACCCCTTTGAAAGGACATTAGCCTAACCTAACAACCTTACCTAACCTATCCTAGTATTATGGGTGGGGGTTGCCACCCCCACACCCCTGCTATTTGACATCTTTGACAGATTTTTGGTGTATTTTTCTGTGAAAACGGTATTTTTTCAATTTGTCAATAACGAAAATCCTCCATGCGGACTATATGGAGAAAAATATGGCGAATCTGTTGGTGCCTATTTTCCCTAATAAATTGTTTCTAATAAGGCGGATGTAGTGTCTTTGAATATTATCAAAAAAATTACAGTAACCTCATTTAGAAATTTGGAGGTAAACCTGACTTTTTGGACCGACAGCGATTTCAGTAAGTTTTATTGGTGCGATTTTAGTTACTAGACACCTATTTGACAGGTACCACCGAGGATTTAATGCATATTTTATTTTCGGTTTCCACGCATCCAACACCAAGCTACACCTTTTTCTGGTCCGGTAATAGTATTGAAAACGATATAATAACTTTTTAAATATGGTTTTCGACGAGAATAAAACTGGGCGTTTGGGCCGAAAATCGGCGGCAGGGGGAGTCCGTCGACGCTTCGGATCGTCGCGGTTTGTTTACCCAGGACGCTCGAGGTGACGGCCAGCTGTTTTACTTGCCCCCTGCTGGCCACATAGATGACGATTATTCTAATTCACGGGGGGGTGGGGGGGGGGTGGGGGGTTGAGGGGGGCAGAGCCCCCCCTCAACCCTGTCCTGTATCCCACGCCCTATAATGCAAGTTTTTATCAACAAATTTATCCAACAAGCTTAGCCATTTTAAGTATACCGCCAATGCGGGACCAGGAAGTCACTCCGAGCGTAAAGTAAACCAAGCGACGCTACTTCCACGAACGCAACCGAGTTGTCTTTATATTTCGTCTCGTATTATCATTATTAAAGTGTCCCCATTGCTTTTTTAGTGTTTCGTACACCAGAAAAGGGTATAGCTTGGTGTTGGATGCGTGGAAACCGAAACAAAAATATGTATTAAATCGTTGGCGGTACCTGTCAAATAAGTGTCCAGTAACTAAAATCGTACCGTTTTATTTTGTTTTTTGTAATTTTTACTTCAGATATAGTGTTTTATACTGAAGAAGAGCTGAAATGAGTATTTACCCATTATCCAACAATCTAAAAACACGCCCCCCACTAGTGGGGAGGGCTATGAAGTTCAGGGAAAATGAGGGGTTAAAAGCGTAAAAATACAATAATACAGCGTTTTGTATCAAAACTTGGCTCGGGTTTTCCCAAATTGCAAACTCATAAAACCCAATTTTGTGAATACCCGAGCCAACTTTTGACGAAAGCTGGCTCGGATTTCACGGGGTGGAGTGGGTAGCCTAATATATCATGTTATAAGAATAGTCAACTTTGGGAAGAAATTAGCCTAACCCAAAAACCTTACCTAACCTATCCTAGTATTATGGGTGGGGGCTGCCACCCCCACACCCCCGCTGGTTGGGTTCGATTTTTTTTTTTTTTTTTAATGTTCTAGGCTATTAGCCTAACCTAACCTTTTTTACCTAACCTAACCTAGTATATGGGTGGGGGCTGCCGCCCCCACACCCCCGCTGGTTGGGTTACTTTTTTTTGTTTATGTGCTGTTAGCCTAACTTAACAACCTAACCTAGTATATGGGTGGGGGCTGCCGCCACCACACTCCCGCTGGTTAGGTACTGGTTGAAAAACTTATTGTTTTGCAGTAGGCTAGGCTAGGCCTATATATATATTTTAGCGTTTTTTTTTGTTCTCAAATTACAGTAACCTAATTTAGAATTTTGGCTCATGTTTCCCTAAATTGCAAACCCCAACAAGCATAATTTTGGAAAACTCCAGCCAATTTTTTGCAAAACTTGGATCGTATTTTGAGAATCGAAAAAGACTAACGAAATGTCGGAAATCGGTTCATGATTTCCCTAATTGCAAAGCCAAATAACCAGATTTATCGAAAACTTAGCACTTATTTAAATCATAAATATCCAGTAACATAGACCTAGTACATTGGATACAAGCCTAATCCACACCTAACGCCTACAATGTGTCCGTAGCACCTAGTAGGCCTACGTGGGATACAACACGAACCCTTACCGGTGCCATGGCGGTTGGGCCGCCGCCCATTTAGTATTCGGGCGTATCTGTAAATACTACCGCAACTACGAATCTTGTTTCTGAGACCTAGTATATTAACCTAACCAAACAACCCAACCCAACCTAACCTAACCTAGACCCAGTACGTGGGATACTAAACTAGCCCTTGCATGCCAGCAACAGCGGATTCATAGTACTCAGTACGTGGCATACTAAACTAGCCCTTGCATGCTGCATTGTCAAACTAAAGGCAAAGGAGGAGACCACAGCTAAGTGCCCCAACTGCAGCCAGGGGCACCACGTATGGAATCCAAGATGTCCAGCAAGGAAGAAGAGGCTCCCGACTGCAGGAAGGAAGACGACGGAGCCCCCAAAGACAACACCACAGGCACCAAAGGAAAGAATGAGGAAGCAGAAGAGCGACGAAAGGAGACCACCACCTCCCGAACCTGAAGCTGAGGATGACTTCACCTTTTCACAACCACAGCTTGCTAAATTCCTCATTAACTTTACCAAAAGACTGTGTATGATGCTCGACGTTGAGGACAACAACCTACCATCACCTGAAGAAGTCGAGGCCCTCACCAGTGAGGTCCTAACAGAAGCCCCAAAAAACCAGCCGACCCCAGAACAAAGAAAAGATCTATCAAAAGGAGACCCCCAGGAATAGACTGCAACTCGAGAAAACCCTGAATAGGACCACCGCAGCTGCAGCCAAAAAGAAAACACCAACCCCGAAACCAGTACCAGCTGCTGAGACAGAAGAATCCCGTAAAATGGAAGCTGAACGCAAGAATAAATGGGAAGAAAGTCAGAAGAAGAGAGCAGAGATCATCAAGAAAGCAGAGGAGGAGAAGAAGAAACAGGAGGCGGAAGAAATACGAATGCTTAAAGAATTCGTCAGAGAAAATGCGAACATCTATTACGACAGCAACGAGGAAGAAATTGATGCAGACAATTTTGATGACATGCTATCATGAAGCGGTCTTAGGACCACACAGGTGGGCTCCTAAAATGGCATAGCTCCATGTAACCTCCTTGAGGTTACAAATCTACAACAACAACAACAACAACAACAACAAGCCAGGTACAGCAGATTCATAGTAGGCTACTCAGTACGTGGCATACTAAACTAGCCCTTGCATGCCAGGTAGAGCGGATTCATAGTACTCAGTACGTGGCATACTAAACTAGCCCTTGCATGCCAGGTACAGCGGATTCATAGTAGGCTACTCAGTACGTGGCATACTAAACTAGCCCTTGCATGCCAGGTAGAGCGGATTCATAGTACTCAGTACGTGACATACTAAACTAGCCCTTGCATGCCAGGTAGAGCGGATTCATAGTACTCAGTACGTGACATACTAAACTAGCCCTTGCATGCCAGGTAGAGCGGATTCATAGTACTCAGTACGTGACATACTAAACTAGCCCTTGCATGCCAGGTACAGCGGATTCATAGTACTCAGTACGTGGCATACTAAACTAGCCCTTGCATGCCAGGTACAGCGGATTCATAGTACTCAGTACGTGGTATTTATTACCCATTAATTTCCGGAAGTTTAAACCTATGCGTAAAAATCTTACCTCTTACACGTCACATCAGTAGTCAAGCACCCATGTTCTAAATGGCGTGTGTACGAATCGGTGCCGTCTATAGGAAGCTATTGACAACCATGTTACGAAAAAATTCCATTTTAGTACCATATATTTTTATTAGGTTTTGCCGAGGGTTGAAACTAATTTTAATATGATGCTTAGAGCATTATAGATTCCATATCAGTCTTCAAATATGTCAAATAATTGGTGACAAATAAATGGAGTTATACTGAAAGCCCTATTATCGCCCTATCACAGATACATAATTGTATTACGCTCTGGCTCTTGTTTATGCATGAAAAAGAGCACGGAATGAAGCTCGTTTAGGGTAAATATGCCCGCCTAGCAGCTAGAAGTTACAAACATCCCCGCCCGTAAGGGGTTAAACTGAATAGATTAGTCTAATATTGGCCCGAATAAAATTAAATGACGGTGCCGGTATAGAATGGGTTAATGATTTCAAGACAGGATGTTTCATGTTGGTGTGATGTGATTTCGATTTTATAACATTTTGTCAAAAAGTCTGTCCCTTTGTTACCGCATATTGAAATATATGCTAAAAAAATGGGGATGGATGTAGTTTCCGGGTGTACGGTTGTCATGCGCGCTCGCACATACGTTCCCGTCTATTTCGACGCTATATTTTCTGCTATTTGCCCCCTGTCATTACTGCATGAATACTAGGTTAGGTTAGGCTAATGTATTTTTATATCCAAAGGCATCCCCATAGTGTAAACAAGGTGGGCGGTACACCCGGTAACTACATTCTTGCCAAAAATTGTCCCTCATCGATGATAAGATCTTTGAAAGTCCGAAAGCTTACGTATACACTTTCAGAATTATCACACAAGCTATTATATCGGCGAATAATATTGCAGTTTTAAATTTGTTAAACTTCATCATTTTCAGTGGTATACAATTATTGTATGTGACTATATGATTAAGTACAGGATATACTTTATATAGCCTATGTTCGTCGAATGTTGGTAAAGACTGTCAGATAAACTTTACTTCCATAAAACCATACTTCTCTTCAGAACGCCACATAACTTTCTATTCTACTAGGATATTTCTAGTTTGTATGGGCTTCACTCAACCAGGAGAAAGACAAGTGGTATACAATTAAGAGTAAACCCAAGGACATAAAGTTATACTAAAAGTACAAAAAAAGTATGGTAAACATTGAAGAGACCCCGGACAGCCTTTTTACTAGTTAATTCTAGTCTTTTGTTTATTTTCCTTTGATATACAGTGTTGTTTAATACTAAGGACCGTCGCATTTGAGTATTTTCAACATTAGCCTAACCTAACCTAACTTAACCTAACCTAGCCGAAAACTAAACTGGGAATGTGAGCTGGGTTTAGACCATCGCGTACCCATAAACAGGGAAAGTGAGGTGGGTTTAGACCGTCGTGCACCGATAAACAGGAACGTGAGCTGGGTTTAGACCGTCGGTTAGGTTAGGTTAGGTTAGGTTAGGCTAATGTTGAAAATACTAAAATGCGACGGTCCTCGGTATTAAACACTGTATATCAAAGAAAAAGAAAACTAAAACTAGAATTAACTAGTAAAAAGGCTGTCCGGGGTCTCTTCAATTTTTACCAAAAGTATTTTAGGAATTTATACAGTTTTACACCGGGTCGAAACCATCGATATATTTAGACAATATGTTAGGTCATGTACTTCATTGCCATATATGTCCACCCCCGTCGGTAATTCATTATAAAAAAATCCCTAAATCTCTCAATAAAATATAAACTGGGAACGTGAGCTGGGTTTAGACCGTCGCGCACCCATAAACAGGGAACGTGAGCTGGGTTTAGACCGTCGCGCACCCATAAACAGGGAACGTGAGCTGGGTTTAGACCATCGCGCACCCATAAACAAGGAACGTGAGCTGGGTTTTGACCATCGGCACCCATAAACAGGGAACGTGAGCTGGGTTTAGACCGTCGCAGGGACTAAACTTTTGCTTTAGGGGTAAAAGCCAGTTTGGAAATCCGGGATGGTACCCTTCATGGGGGGTAGGGCAAAACAAGTGGTCCGATAGCGTTCCTAGCCCCGTTCGGCCACCGGTTTTCCGGCTGCGGACGTTTAGGGAAACTTTAGGGTTGGTGCGTGTCCAAACTTTGCATTTTCGAGACCTTTTTTAACCATTTTCTCATTTTCTCGGGAAACTGGGACGTTGGCCATCGCGCGGGTCAGAAATCCTACTTCCCTGGGCTGCCGTTACCTCTATTACAAACGGCTAAACGAGCTCCCAGTCGGAGTTTATGAGACGTGTTAGACCCCTACTAGATATTTTTTTCAGGATTTTTCACATCTTCGGACAAATTTTCAGAGGGCCAAAAACCACCGCGAGACAAGTTAGTTTTCGGTTAGGTTAGGTTAGGCAATTTGTTTTGCATTTTCCGATGGGGTTCATAAAAAAAACACCCCTCGTAAAACAAGAAAAACAAATAAAAAATATTTGTAAAATCGTCCCTGGTGTAAAACAGGATATTTACCGTATTTTATTCACAGGAAGGAATAACACAAGACAATCACATAAAACATCAAATATATACATAATATACAAGCAACAGAATTATATTTTTTCACCAACCAACTTCACTTCTAAACTCAATTAATGATATCAACAAATACATGTGGCTCTCAGAGGACTCAAACCTAGGACACTGACACCGAAATTCCGCGCACTTATGCATTACGCTATCAAGACATAACTTGAATAGTGAATTATACTTGGAGTCTACATGTGGGGTAGGCAACGCCTGTACAAGTTTACTCTAACACGTGGCGAGCCTGAATTATGGAAAAGATAGAACACGTGGACGAATAGGTTATTAATAGGCTTGTGATTATTTACTAAATACTAACTCTGATTGATTACTACAGTGGGAAATGGTAATTTTACGTATTAGATTTACTATTATTAAGACTCTCACTTCTTAGCTATCTATGCACTTTAGATTAGTCTCCCGTTCGGTACAGTTTTCTCTCTCGTCTCAAATTTAACTATATTCTATGTCTATAGCAGAGTCTGTCCTCTTTGGCAGAGGTTTCTCTCTTAGGACTGAATTATCATGTATGATCACATGTCGTAAGTTTCTCGGGTGTTGTAATGAAGTTGACCAATTATATTATATGTTCAACGACGTCGGCATAGAAGGGGTCCAATCGCGTGCGCAAGAATATATGGATGGAGGATGTATTGTTACCTGAAGGGTCGATATTCGTTTAGCAATATAGGGACTCTACGAAACTGAGACCATTTATACTTAAGGGGGGGTCACAGGTTTTGCTTTATCTTTCTCTCCTTTTCTCTGGCTTGTATCCATTCGGCCCCATTCAGCCAACTGTTTTAAGACTTTTATCCCCATCCAGGTGTCTATTTCTTCCTGGCGAGCAATAGCGAGCCAGCATTGTATGGAAAAATCCGGCTTCGCCGGAGACATCTTTCTATCGAAATATGCAGATATTTAGCTTGCCGTCAATACAAAAATATATATATGATGGCTCGCTACCGCTCGCCAGGAAAATATTGACACCTGGATGGGGGTAAGCGTCTTAAAACAGTAGGCTGAATGGGGCCGAATGAATACAAACCAAAGAGAGAGGGAGAGAAAAAAAAAAAAAGCGAGGTGGGCTCCCTTAATCAAACACGATAAATGTTCATGGTGTCGAGGGCGGGGAAACAGAACTTCTAGTATCAAGGTGACGTGGAGTGGCTTCTCGGACGAGCTTCTCTCTGCGTGCAGGGGCCAGGGGTTGTCTTGCTTCCTTGTTTTGGGACTCGACGGGGGGAGGTGACTGAGTGCAATCCTAAAGAAGTATCGGACCACTCTAGACAGCAGGCAGTGTTGAGGTGAATCTCGGGAACTAAAGGCTGCCCTGGTTAGTTGCACAAGTCAAAAAAAATTGCCTAGACCAGAGAGTTATCCCTAGTATCAAACTTTGGAAGATACCTAGTATCATAAATAGGTTAGGATTCAGTAGAGTGACTTGGAGAACTAGCATGGGAGAAGGGGTTTCTGCCATAGTCATGACTTTTCCTGGTAGGTTGGGGTTTTCTTCTATCGTAGTAAGGGCATTGATGGTTTTCCCTCTCTCTCTGATGGTATTGATAAGAGAGCACCTAGTTGTGAATAGGGGGACTGGCCATAGTCTACCTGGTCGGATTGCTCGGCTGGTGGGTGGCAGGATTCAGAGTCGTGGCTGTCACGACGATAATCGTGTATGTGTGAAGTACCATTAACTGAATGGCTAACTATAGTCCATTCGTTATAAGTAGGCGAGATATCTTAAATTATATCCTCTGTAACTTAAAAAGGGCTAAAACAAATGGGTCGTCATTTTTCACGCCTATTCCCTTGATGACTAGTCCTAAATGGTAGAAATATGTACTTGATTACTCTAGTAGTTGTGAGTTATGGAGGATATAAGTTAAGATATCTCGCCAAGTTACAATGAATGGCTAACTAGTCCATGAATAACCTTCAGCTCGGTAATGTAAGTGATATAATTGATTTATGAGTACATATATTGTGATATATAATCTACTCAACAATGGTCCTAACAAAATTAAGTTAAATTTATAATAGACGTAATTTCAAAATGTCCGTTCAATATAATTAATGTTTTAAAGTTTATTTAGAGTATTTGTATAGTTTTGTTTCCATATTATAGGGTATAGAATAACGAGAGAATCAAACTGAGATAAACTGAAATGGTTAGCAACAAATACTTAGCCTAATATGTATAGATGCCAGTAATAATATTTCAATAGATAATTCTGATTGTAAAATAATTTGAAAGGCGTTCCATTCGCATAGAGCGAAAATTAATTCTTCATGTTTACTCCTGAAAGAACAT
This sequence comes from Paralithodes platypus, assembly GCA_032716605.1. NCBI lineage: Eukaryota > Metazoa > Arthropoda > Malacostraca > Decapoda > Lithodidae > Paralithodes > Paralithodes platypus. The sequence goes on along the minus strand of CM064575.1, from coordinate 76,769,901 downwards.
TTTAAAATGTCATAGACTTTTTAGCAAGTCCACACCTTCAAAGGTCACTTTGATAAATATATCGCCACAAATATGCGTCAGAGGAATACAATTTTCTTCCCACACTGATATCCCAAGAATAACTTTCGCAGTAAACTAAGATGTATTCCTTCATTACATGCTGGCAATAGAGGATTTTTTAAAGTTTAAGAAGAATCTCTAGGAATCGACGGTTAAAATCTCAAATTGGTGTAATGGTCTAGGTGTTTGTTCTTGGTGTGGTGTCCCGAGTTCGAATATCGGGAGGATCATATGCTTTCGTTAATTTATTCAAGAACTTTGTGGTTTGTAATGGAGGATTAATGTTAAGCATGGAGCATTCTTTAATTATCTACTAACAGCTAAAAAATCTTTTTTGACTGAACCAAATCAGCTAATGATTGCTAACTATAATGAAGGAATTATTCACTTACCAAAAAGATGAACCCTAACAGTGTTTGAGGATGCACTTATTAATAATATTTTGGCTATCATCACACCTATACTAATTAGGATTGGGAAAGATCCGAGAGTGCTGAAGGGTTAAACCTTGGGGGGGCTAACTTAGCTTGAGGATCCAGCATTGTGTTAACGCTTATAGTGGTTGATCTCAATGGTATAAGGAATATCTGGTGCAATTTTCAACATCCTATGTGTGGTTTATAAAACAAAAAAATACTAAAGTATTGTACTTTCCAAGATAAATTGCCCAGTTTTTTTTATGAAGTAGCCTTCATATAATTCCTTCAAATTGGCCATATTAGTTTGCCCACATTAAACATACAAGCTGTGGAAAAAGTTGTTAAATAGACGTGTAGCTATTGCGGCCCTAAATATATAAAATAAAATATTGCCTATGAATGTAATTTGGGTTGTAACCCACATCCCCTTTTACAAAAGTTACTTATATACCCATAAAACATGCCTGCAAAGTGGGGAGGGTTTGGAGCAATATTCACTTGAGTTGTATATTTTACTAGATGAAAATATGTGTATTGCGTGCATACAAGAGAATTAATTTAGTTGGTATAACTAGTGGAATTTATGCAAATATGCTTTAGTTAGCTATACAAAATATCGAAAATGGCATTCTCTCTCATTACAGCACTGAAAGAAAACGGGATCCCAGGAATTTCTGTAGAACTATTATCTATTTAGTGTGTGTTTAGTGTTGGTTCTGAGTATTTTAGGGGGACCAGGGCATAGTTATTTATTTATATATATATATATATATATATATATATATATATATATATATATATATATATATATATATATACCGGTATATATTATTATTTTTTTTTTTTTTGGGGGGGGGGGTTATGGCTGTCAAAGCGGTATATATGTTAGCTTTGTTTTATTGTTCTCTAGGAAGGATGTTATAGCCTAAAAACGAATAAATATATAGAGGTTCAGTGGTTCATTAAATGGGGGATGGATTTTGCCCCCCACCCCCCAAAAAATAATATCTGAAAGTTTGAGCCCCCCTCCTAAGGTGGAGCCTCCCCTTAAGAAGGATCTGTGGCAGAAAAAAGAGGTAAGTAAGATAGTTCGAAGTCTATTAATTGCTAGAGGCCTTTTTTAAGCTGAATACAATAATTTAATTGAAACCCGAATAAAGTTGAAAGGACGGCACCGGTACAGAATGGGTTAAAATGGAACTAACCAGGAAACTATGATAATGCAAGTAAGTTTTATTCAGTTTAAAAAGAGCCCCCAGCAATTACTAGGCTTCAAACTCTCACTATAATAGGGGAGCCTCCCCTTACGGCCTGGGTTGCACTGTTATTGTTTAAAGGACGTCGCCGGTACCGAAGGGGTTTAGAAAGATGTGGTAGTAAAAAGGGTTAAGCGAGATAGTTTGAAGCCTACTTACTAATAGTAGCCAGAATAAAGTTAAAAGGACGACGCCAACCTCGGCCGAGCCCAGAAGTCAATATTTCAAAAAATTTGTTCTTTTTCTAAAATGAGTCTTTCAACATAGGAGAATAGCACAGGAGGCTAAACTTATTCATTCTCCCCCAATTTTGTATTTTGATGGTCGATTATCTAAGAATTTCATTTGCCAGAGATCATATATTGGCACTTCCGAGTCTAACTACATTTTTTGTATTGCTCAAATTCGTTCCCCTTCTACACACTATAAATAGGGCTATATAGCAACGCTTGTACGTTGAAATAATGTCCGTTTCGCCGAAAAATTCCGAGATTCGACCTGTTTCATGTTGGAAAATACCTCTAACCAAAAAATATATATATTATATATTTGTTTTCAGCACCTTCTATTATTCAATATGGGAAAACGAGATCGGAGAGCTGTAGGGATGCTTGTAGGATGCACCATAAAAAAATTGCGGGAAATTTGAGCAATTTTCAATGTCTCCTTCGATTTTTCATATAGTGCAATGAAATTCTCGTGCGCGCGCGTGCGCACGCACTCGCATAAAGAGCTGATTTTTTCAGCGAGTCCTATAATTTCCATTGGTATTAAGATGGCATAATGCCAAAAACAAACTCTCTTATACAGGGTGAATTGGGGGTGTAAGGTTCAGCCTCCCCTTATTTTAATAAAATTAACATTTAACCCCTTCACCATCATGACTTAAGTTTCATCATATTTTGGTTACCATAGTATGATTTTCTTTAGTTTATAATCTACCTGTATGACTCTAAATACGATCTCAATAAACCCTCTTAATACCTTACGAGCGGGTGGTGGAGTATATTTCACTGTGCCGCCCAGGGTTTTTTTTTTGTTTACCATAAATGGAGTCTTTTCTGTGCTCTTTTTCATGCATAAACATGCATAAACATAAATCTTTTTCATGCATACTACACCCAGAGCGTAATACAAGTATATATCCCTGAAAGGGCATAAATTGAGGTTTCCAATGACACCCGAACCATCCTTCTACGATCACTGGTTGTCTTGCAACGATCGTGCAACCGAAGGGCAAAATCGCTAAAATATGGTAATATCTTTATATAATTACGTATGTAGCGAGGGAGTGAGGGTGGATGTAAGTGGAGTACATCTCAGTTGGTCCACGGCGGCCGTGGCGAGCGGTCATGAGGTAACCTATGCTCCTCCCGTCACTCTTCTCTCTCTCAGAGCCAATATTGCGCCAAAATTGCACTCTGACTTAGTCGGGCCCCGCCAAATAGTCCAAAAATTTTTTATACGGATTTAAGTCGGGGCCCCGATAGACAAGGGTTAATAACATAGGTCCTTCTTAAATGGCATAAAATCATCTAATGTTAGCCAGAATCAAAGGTAAATAGGCGTCATGGTACTGAAGGAGCTAAGAGGGAAGGGTTGGCTTTGCTGGACCCCCCTTCTCCCTCGTGTTTAGCCCCATTAGAGTTTGAGATTTTAAGACTTTCGGCTCATTAGTTGTTGAGATATTCAGACGTTAGGTTCATTAGTTATATGATCGATTTCTACTTCCGGGCGATGAAATATATGCAGGAAGTAATTAAAATTTGGGTAATTAAAACGCTTTACCTCATTACGGTGTAAATCACGGTTTGATTAATTTCAGAGCCGTCAATTAAGGGGAGATGAGTCGTTTTTCTGGTCTTTCTTTCTCATGCTTAGCCTCCAGTTGTTTTCAGATGTTAATACGTTCGTCCCATTAGTTTGTTGATTTGAAAACCTTTCGTCACATGTCTGTATCAATATCAAGACCTTTCGTTCCATTTGGGTGTCGATTTTTTCTTGGCTAGCGATAGCGAGCCTGTAATTTACAGAGAAACAGGCCTCCGGCCGGAAAAAATGTCTCGAAAAATGCACAAATTTATCTTGGAAGGGATATAGGGATCGCTTTTCTAAGCTTGATGAAGCTCTAGCGAGGAAACTAAAAATGAATGAATATATTAATAAATAGACTCAAAAATATCCACTGTCCCCTTAAGCTATTAATATTGACATGATCGTAAACACTTGTTGATTTATGTATAGCCAATTGCATCATGGATTGGTCGAAATAGATAGAATTAAATTTTAATGCTCTGATCTTTTATTTATGGAGAGGTAATCGCTTTTTCTGCACCCGCTTCTCTCTCATGTTGAGCATATTAGTTTTGACTTTTTAGACGTTCGTTCCATTAGTTTGGCGATTTTGATACCTTTCGCCCCATTTCTTTGTCAATATTAAGACCTGTTGTGCCATTTAGGTGTCTATTTTTTGCAGGCGAGCGATAGCGAGCCTGTACTATTAGAAGGAACATTTTTCTACCGAAAAAAATAAAAAAATAATTTTGAAAGGGAATCTAGAGGGTGTATTTTTAAGCTTGGTGGAGGTCTAGCGACGAAAGTAAAACAAAAAAAATAATAAATAAATAAATATATACACCAAATATTAACCACTGCCCCCTTAACCCTTTCAATATACAAAGACGCCTTCCTTCCCTTCATTCTAGTTATTATACCCTGTTCCAAATAGGTAGGCCAGAAATCGTGAACCGTAACCTCTCTAACTCAAAAAGGGCTAGAGCAAATGGGCGGTGGATTTCCACACCTATTCCCTGGCTATGTATAATATACTCTGGCACCTTCTCCAGTGTTCCTCTTTTTATTTATTTTGTTTTTATTATTTTTGTATTATGGCTAACCCTTCCCAAATGGTAGATTGTTTAGGTGGATTACTCTAGTAGTTTTTGGGGTATAGAGGTTAATGTTCAAGGGTTTTGGCCTACTTATTTGGAACATGGTATAGGAGAGCATTTAGTTGACTCTTTCTGTACCGGTCACGTCCTTTTAACTGGATTTATTCAGGACTATTAAGTTTAATTCCGTTTAAAAAAGGCTCTAGCAATTAGCAGGCTTCAAACTATTTCGCTTATCCCTTTTTACTACCACAGATCTTACTTAACCCCTTATGTACCGTCGACATCCTTTTTAATTTATTCTGGCTACTATTAGACGATATTATTCAGTATAAAAAGGGCCTCCAGCTTTTAACAGGCTTCAAACTATCTCGCTTAACCCTTTTTACTACCATAGATCCGTCTTAACCTGCACAAAATTGTCTAAATAGAGCTAGAATTAAATTAAGGGGATAGTGCATGGCTTTTGGGCTATATATTTATTTATGAGTTACCTCGCTAGACCTCCAGCAAGCTTAATAAAAGACCCCCTAGACTCCTTTCAAGATAAATGTGTACATTTTTCGGTAGACAAATATCACGGCGATAGTGCGTTCTAATGTGTGCGATTAGTTTGCTTGGGAAACAGATTAACTTGCTCATGTAGTAATGCACACTCGCTCTAAGAAGTATCTGTACCCCTATTACTGATCATCTGGTGTGTACAGCTCGGTAGGCCAACCCTATTAAGCTGTACACACCAGATGATCAGCGTAGGGGCGCAGATACTTCTTGGAGCGAGTGTACACCCTATGTGGTGGATTGTGTTTTATTTATAAATTATTATTTTGCTTAAGTGTTGTTTCCACATAGCGATTTTGATTAGTTGTTTTGTCTGTTTACTGTGTTCGTCCAAGTTTTGGTTTGTTTATTTTGCAAGTTTTACATTATTATTACAGGCTAGCTTTCGCTCGCCAGGAAAAATCGACGATAATTATCGCGAATAGACTCGCAGCGTTATTATACATAATTTATTAGGGAAAGTGAAGCTCTATGGAATCCTTATAATATACTCACATAGATTCCGTTGTGGTAGAATAGTTTTGATAAGTTTTGTAACTCGATTTTGTCGATATAAATAGTCCCGCGCGTAAATAAACCAAGTCCCGCAATCTTGAGAGCTCTGCTACGGACGTGTTCAATGTTTACAAAAAGTGTTCGGAATGGAGTACACTCGCTACGGTAAAGTGTTATGTTCTACAAAGATGTTATTGTATGTCTAATATATGAACCCACAATACTAGACTAGCTGGCATGCAAAGGCTAGTGTTGTATCCCACGTACTGGGTCTAATATATGAACCCACAGTAGCTGGCATGCAAGGGCTAGTATTGTATCCCACGTACTGGGTCTAGGTTAGGTTAGGTTGTTTGGTTAGGTTAATATACTAGGTCTCGGAAACAAGATTTGTAGTTGCGGTAGTATTTACATAAAAAACTATAGTTAACTATCAAAACTATTCTCCCACAGTGGAATCTATGTGAGTATATTATAAGGATTCCATAGAGCTTCACTTTCCCTAATAAATTATGTATAATAACGCTGAGTTTTTTCAAAAAAATTACCAAATAGACACCTAAATTGCACGAAAGGTCTAAATATTTACAAATAAATGGGGCGAAAGGTCTTAAAATCGCCAAACTAATGGAAATAAAGTCTTAAAACTTCAAAATGAATATGCTAAGCATGAGGGAGAAGGGGGTCCAGAAAAAGAGAGTACTACCCCCTTAAAAAGACGTTTCCGGTACAGAAGGGCTTCCGGTTAGGAAGAAATTGTGGGAGGTAGAGTTAAAGGGAGAGTGTAGGCATTTCTGGACCCCCTTCTCTCTTGTGCTTAGCGCAATTAGTTTTCAGATTTAAGAAATTTGGCCCATTAGTTTTGCAATTTTAAGACCTTTCGCCAGTTTTCTTTGTCAATTTTAAGACTTTTCACGAATGGTCAAGAATGGCAGCTACATTAGACCATTCTATTCAGCTTAGGAAGGTTGTCTAAAACTTAAACCTCTACAGACTATCTCAATTGATCCTTTCAACTACCACATATCCTTCCTTAGCTTTATAAAATTGTTTAATTATAGCTGAAATCAAATCATGAATACCTCGCCGATATAGAAAGGGTTAACCGATTCAGTACCAGTGACGGTGTAGCGCTGAATGATCTCTACAGGCCCCAGTACTTGTCCTTTGTGCCTAAATCTTATCAATTAAATCAAGTACTAGTGACGGACTTTTCATCACAATCTGGCCACTCTTAGACAATTTTATTCAGCTTAGGAAGGAGCTATTGGAAAATCATTAAAGGAGCCCACCTCGCTTTTTTTTTTCTCTCTCTTTGGCTTGTATCCATTCGGCCCCATTCAGCCTACTGTTTTAAGACGTTTACCCCTATTCAGGTGCCAATATTTTCCCGGTGAGCGGTAGCGGGTCAGCATATACTGTATATATTTTTGTTTTGACAGAAAGCTTAATTTGTACATTTTTCGATAGAAAAATCTCTCCTGCGAAGCCGGATTTCTCCATACAATGCAGGATCGCTATCGCTCGCCAGGAAGAAATCAACACCTGGATGGGGATAAACGTCTTAAAACAGTTGGGTGAATAAGGCTGAATGGATACAAGCCAGGGAAAGAGAGAAAAGGAGAGTGAAATTTAAAAAAAACGGTGACCCCTCCTAACACTTACGCTGCGGGCATATTTCCGCCATATTAGAGCTCATTCAGCCACTCCTGATTGATTAGGCAAGTGTCTGAATTAAATTAAATGTATTCAGCCGAAAACTAGATGAAAATGGCTTCAAAATGACACCAGAACAAGCTTCGTAGCTCGCGGAGTTCACCCGCAGCGCTACCATAGACATTCGCTAAAATGAGCAATTCTCGTTAATTTCTTGTTACATTTGCATTTGGCAGAACTGTATATCTAACGAGACTCTGGCTCAGAGCTCTCAGTGCCACAGCTGCCTGGCTGGGAGAAGGACGTGTGGCCTGTCGCTCTCCCGCTCCCTTGTATTCGATTTTACAGACTTAAAGAGGCTTTAAAAGTCTGTAGATTGCTGTAAATTGCTATGTCGTTTGGAAAAGTCTCCCGCAGGGAAAAGGTTAATAACCGTGCAACCGCTATGCCTCCGTGGATAATATTATATTCGGTTGGGCAGTGACAAACGCACACCTTGACAATAGAGACCATGTCGTAAGATGGGGAGGTCTTACATTTGGAAACTCATCAAGGCGGGTCACCGGCTTTTTTTTATCTTTCTCTCCTTTTCTCTTTCCCTGGCTTGTATCCATTTGGCCCCATTCAGCCAAGTGCTTTAAGAAATGCATGTCCAGCGGGTGTCGATTTCTTCCTGGCGAGCGAAAGCGAGCCAGCATTGTATGGTGAAATCCGGCTTTGCCGGAGAAATTTGTCTATCGAAAAATTTACAAATTTAGCTTGCTGTCAAAACTCAAATATATATATATACTGGCTCGCTCCCGCTCGCCAGGAAAATATTGACACCTGGATGGGGGTAAACTTCTTAAAACAGTAGGCTGAATGGGACCGAAAGGATACAAGCCAAAGAGAGAGGGAGAGAAATATATAAAACCGAGGTGAGCTCCCTTAATGAAAAATGGTCGGTGATACCTGTGCCAGCTCTAGGTAACAGGAAAGATGGATACATTTCACATATATAAAAACAAGCGTAGTAGAATGACTTTATTCACATTACAATTAGATAATTTTCTCTAATGACTAAATGCATTGAATTATTAGATTGAAAGAACAGATACATTTTACCTCTGGAAGAATCAATATAAGTGAAGATTTGCTCAAAATTGAAGATGCCAGAACCAATAGACAATATGAGTGAATCCACTTCACCATTAGAAGAACAAATCGACAAGCAGAACAGATCAATTTCACGAGCACAAGACAGAGTATACCAAAGTTTCGAAACCATTTCAACTTCACTAGAATCAATAAGCAAGAGCTGTGGATCAATTACAACACTTCCAGTCCCAGCAAAGAGGATATATGGATCAACATCGACGCTTCAAGAGAGAGACAACACGTATTCCGAAATCCCTTCCTATGGATCAATTACATCGCTTAAAGTCCCAGCAAACAGGACAAACCGATCTAAATCAACGCCTGAAGAGAAAGACTATGCGTATTTCGAAACCGTCTCCTCAGTGGGCTTAGATCTAGAGTCCCTAGAGAGTAATGATGATGAGGACCTTGCTCTGGATGGTGGATGGGGCTGGCTGGTGGTGATGATGGCTTGTTTCATTATCTTGGTAAGTTAATTATCAAATTTACCCATTTTATGATATGAGGAAACATTTTGTTCTATTTTCTGGCAATTATTAGGCTTTTTTATTCAATTTCAAAATGTTCCTTTTAATGTGGTTACTTCAAAATTATGTAAGTAAAACCTATGAAATGACTACTTGCGAAGTAATTAATGAATTAATTTAATGAATGTGCTGTTCAAGTAAAAGCTGTTTATAATAACTATGATATGAATAATGTTATATGAATGTTATATGTGCAGTTTTGCTCTACGAAAAGGGAAATTAATTTCCGATTATTCTATGGCGATCATAGTCACCATGAACAAAATATTCATGTCATCTTATTATAAGTGCTTTGCCTTTGAATGTATATAAAACCAGTAATCCGCGGTTATGATATTATTTCAATAATTATTTATTCCCACCCACTCGCACACATGATAACCGTCTCGCACACCGCCATCTTTCCACTTCTGGCATAACCTGTTTGTTAAGGGAACCCACCTCGTTTATTTTTCTCCCTCTCCCTCTCTCTCTGGGTTGTATCCATTCGGACCCATTCAGCCTACTGTTATAAGACTTTTATCCCCATCCAAGTGTCGTTTTTTCCTGGCGAGCGGTAGCGAGCCAGCATATTTGTATTAAATTGTTTTCACAGCAGGCTAAATTTGTAAATGTTTCGATAGAAAAATTTCTTCCGCGAAGCCGGATCTCTTCATACAATGCTGGCTCGCTTTCGCTCGCCAGGAAGAAATCGACACCTGGATGGGGATAAAAGTCTTAAAACAGTAGGCTGAATGGGGCAGAATGGATACAACCCAGAGAAAGACAGGAAAGGGGAGAAAATGCGGGTCACCCCCGTTAATGTTGATAAAGTACTAGCACATTATCAAATGGTAAAATTTTGAATGAGTTTAGCACATACCAAATATAATTATGTAAAAGACACTAATGAACTGATGAACTAATGATTGCTTTGTTTTCCACATATGTAATCTAATTGAGTTTTCAAATGCATTAAAATGGTGAAGTAACAATTTAGAGGGGCCAATGATTGAAGAGATATTCTAAGCAGAGATGTGCCTTTGTAAGCAGAGATGTGCCTTTGTAAGCAGAGATGTGCCTTTGTAAGCAGAGATGTGCCTTTGTAAGCAGATATGTGCCTTTGTAAGCTCAATATATGTTTTGGGGGGTTTCAGTGCATCTACGCTGATTTCATGACGTGTAGAATTGCCAGTTGTTATAAATGACGAATCTTAAGTTTATTCGTGAAGTAAGTAACTTGGTTTAAAACATTTATTTATGTACGCGAATATAATGTTGCATTACTTGTGAGGAATGAAGACAAAATTGAGTCGCCAACAATTTTATTGAACACCTTTTTGTACATTTGATTTTCGTCTCTGTCTAAGAACCATCCATCAGTTGGTATTACTTAGTTCATAAGTCAAACAGTAACTGGGTGACCGAAATCTACCTTCTCCATTTTATTTGGCAGAAATCATAATGTTATGCCCTGATTTTATGCAGGATTAACAATTGGATACAGGTGAGCTCTACTCCACTGGGACTTCCAAGTTCAAATACGTACATATAAAATGAAAGGAGAACAGAGGATAAGTATATCACAAGATATGGTTTGCGAATACAGCTTTATTTCTCTTGCACTATATTGGAGAAACAATCTGGAACTGAGAACATAGGACACGTATCACTGCCAGTGAATAGTACTTAAGATTATCACTGAGCTAGATAGGGAGCAAGTATTTTTGACCAACTTCACTTAATATTCAAGATAGTTTTTAAGACACTGGGGAGGTGGATAATAGAGAAGTGTTTCTAGGAGTGGAGTGACCACTGTCTCTTTCCTTCAGGAATATCACGGTGTTTCAAGTTCAAGGTCAAGTACCCCAATAGGTATGCGGCTGGGTTGTTTAGAAAACAGAGTCAAGGATGGACTCTGAAATATTTTCAAACACTGGTAAATTTTTGACAGTCGCCGACGCCTCAAAAGTCGGCTAAAATTGTATTAACTCTAAATTGATTCATTGTTGGATGGCAAATTTTTTATTTCGTATCACTCTTACTGAATGGGGGTAGACTAGTAGCTTTAGGACCCAATTATTAACACTTTTATAGATTTATAAGTATTTAAGCCACTTTTGGAGGAACTCTATTTATTTCGTTCACTCGACACTTTTTCCTACTTGCGGGCACTCTATCTTCTTCTCTTGGTCTCCCGGCGTGGTAACTTCTCGATTGATGTCTCCGGTGAACACTTCAGGAGGTGGTTGGTTCTCGTTGGTTGCTTCCCCGTAGGCCGTCTAGGTGGGCCGGCTGTGTGGAGTAGTTACAGATGGGTTGATTGGGCTCGAGATCTTAAGTATGGCTCCGTAACATATAGTAACCGTCTGGCAAATTACTGTTGGGCACCATACCGAACTAACTCGAGTATTTCAGGGTTAGGAGAAACTACTAGACTGTTCTGATCAGTATATCAACCGTTGATGAAGTCCTGTTAAGGTACTCTCGGACTAGGATCTTAAATATGTGGTCTGTGATCTGTCTTATGTGGTCGATATCGGACGAACGCAGTAATTTCAGTGTGAGTTATATTACGGTCTGCCCTGATCTTTATGAGAGGTTCGGGGGACCTGGGGCGGTGTTTAAACCTTTAAGTTACACAGTCGTGTGGGATGCCACAGACTCAGTGCACCAAGGACTTGTCTCTGTAGAGTGCCTGTGAGGGTATCTCGCCAAGCCCTGTCTCTAACACAGCGGTCTCAGAAGCTTGAGACTACCTGTGACGAGTGGCAGTGTCCACTTTCACTAAATTAAGAATAGAGAGGGCGGCAGGCCGGAGTGTCTCAATTCTTCCTTAGAGAAAATGTAACTTCGCGGTGGAGCCAATGTCACGTCGGCAGGCCAGACGACGACAAAGTTCCTCGACAAGGACACTTCTGTACGAGTGTTCACTTGGACTCAGTAAAACCAGAGAGGGCGGCAGGCCGTAGTCTCTCTACTTTTACTAAGGTAAGTGAAGCCTGACAATAGAGACTATGTTCCCGCTGGCAGGCCAGACGTTAACAGAGTTCCTCTATCAGGACACTGGTACCTTCCCACTCTAGAGAATATTGAGGACGGCAGGCCGGACTCCTCAACTTCTTTTAGAGATGGTGCTGGTGTGGGCTTTCCTTATCGAAATTGGCAAGCAGGAGCGGCAGGCCGGTATCCTCCTTCCCAACCTCTGAATTAGAAAGAGAAATCGGCAGGCCATTCACTCTCTTCCTAACCCTATAGGAAAGTTGTTCCTTTCTCAGTAGCTGTGTGTCTTTCTAGCATGCCAGATGAAGACTGGGATAGGCCACAGCTGTCGATAACTTAGTAGTCTGAGGAGAAAGTTTCGGCAGGCCATACACTTTCCCACTAGACCAGCTAGTCACCGCCTAAGTAGGGTCTCTACGTTAGCTAGGCAGGCCTTTCTCTAACGAGATCCCTAGTATAGGGTTTAGTTAACGAGGACTTGTAGTCTAAGAAGAAAGTTTCGGCAGGCCGTACACTTTCCCACTAGACTAGCTAGTAACCGCCTAAGTAGGGTATCTATGTTAGCTAGGCATGCCTTTCTCTAACAAGATCCCTAGTAGAGGATTTTACAGACATTATATGGACTTTCGGCAGGCCGGTCAGTCCAACTGAATGGAGAGCAATCTTAAGATTTCGTAAGTTGGCAAGCCAGTTCTTTTGAAGCCTCAAAATTGCTTGACATTCCTCAGAAATCCAGAACTGGTATTGTTGATTACTGAGTGCACTCCTCCGATACCTTTAAGATGGTAGGGGCATGGTAAGTTATCCTAGATTGGGTCCTTGAACCCTTCTTACACTGTTGATCAGGGTCTCCTTCAATATAAGGTCAATACTCGGTGGTGGTGTGATGAGTAAGGTCAATTTATGTTCCTAGAGTAGGCTACTTCATCAAGGGTAAATTATAAATTCATAGGGGGTGAGTATTACTTCAATAGAACTCTGAAAGACAATAATAGTGAGTGAAGTGAATGAATTCTGAGTTTGTGGTTCTCGGGGAAGATTGGTGGTGTCGGGTGCGTTGAAGGTGTGTCGTGTGCACCGGACAGTTGAGGGTCGCGATGCGTGAGAGACCGCGTTATTCCTTCTTTCTCCTTCTGGTGGTGGTGGTGGCTGGATTTTACTACTGATCTTGGTTGGCAGTATTTTTAGGCATAAGAAGATGTAAATCTCTCTCAGCATGTTGGTGTCTACAGGGGTGCGTACATATCTAACTTTCCCGGTTCGTGTTGGTAGGCCTGTGTGTACACCAGGTATTTAAATGTACGGAGTGCCCTCTCTCGGGGCGCGGGAGCGGCAGATCTCCCGTGTTATTTTTACTTGGAGACGATTATTTACAGGGGATTCTTATATAGAAAGAAGCATGTGTGATTTGTGTAACTAGTAAACTAGTTGAAGAGTGTCAAAAAAAAAAAAAAAAAAAAAAAATCTTCTATGTGATTGAGGGAGGCAAAAGGCATAACTGCCTATAGCGAGTGCCTCCCCCATAGTTGAAAGAGTGACAGGGCCAAAATCAAGGGACGTTTGAGCCAAAATGCCTGGACACACAGAGTTTGAAGCAATTTAAGTCATAGGAAAAGGGAAAGACTGATTCTGGGAGAGAGTTCCAGAGCTCAGCTGTTGAGTAGAAGAAAGTTTGAGAGTAACGTTTCACTCTTGGGTTGGAGAGTTGCACAGCGTAGGGGTGGGATTGAGTTGCAAGACGGGTACCACGTGCCCTACGTAAAGGAGGTGGTATGCACTGGGATAGCTCTGAGGAACACTGATTATTATAGTAGCGATAGAATAGCGAGAGAGATGCAACATTGCAGCGGAGAGAGAGAGATTGCAGAGAGTTGGTGAGTGGACGGGAGTTAATGATACGAAAGGCCTTCCTTTCAACTTTGTCTAGGAGAGTGGTGTGAGAGGAACCTCCCCACACATGTGAACAATACTCAATACAAGGGCGCACTATGCCCCTGTACAGAGCAAGAAGCTGTGCAGGGGAAAAGAACCCCCTAAGGTGGTTGAGCACACCCAGCTTCTGGGAGGCTGCCTTAGCAAGACTGGTAATATGGTCCTTCCAAATGAGAGCAGAAGAAAAAGACACCAGGAATATTGAGAGAAGATGAAGGGTTGATTTTTGTATAGTTGAAGAATAAGGGATAGTCCGCTGGGAGATCCTGACGGGTAGATAGATGGAGAAATTGGGTTTTGGAAGCATTAAAGTTAACAAGGTTTTCTCTGCCCCAATTGGAAATAGTATTTAGATCAGAATTTAAGAGTTCTATGGCTTCATTATGTTTGTCGTTGAGGGATTGCTGGCTGGGGCGTTCTGAAAAACTAATGGAGTAGTGTAAGGTTGAGTCGTCTGCGTATGAATGGATGGGAATTAAGGTACAGTTAAGGAGATCATTTATAAAAATTAGAAAGAGAATAGGAGATAGGACAGAGCCCTGAGGAACACCAGAGTTTATAGGGTGAGGAAGTGGACAATGGCCGTCCACAACCACGGCTATGGAACGGCCAGAAGGGAAATTAGAGACAAAGGCACAGATGGAGGGATAGAAACCGAAGGAGGATAGTTTAGAAATTAAAGATTTGTGCCAGACTCTATCGAAGGCTTTCGATATGTCTAGTGCAATAGAAAAAGTCTCACCGAAGTCCCGAAAGGAGGATGACCAAGAGTTAGTAAGATATGAAAGAAGATCACCAGTAGAGCGACCCTTAAGGAAGCCATACTGGCGATCTGAGAGCAGATTATGAGAAGAGAAATGCTTAAGAAATTTGGAAGCAAGAATAGTTTCAAAAACTTTAGAAAGACGAGAGATAAGAGCAATTGGACGATAGTTGGAGGGTTGAGAGCGGTCACCCTTCTTTGGGACAGGTTGAATGTGAGCAAACTTCCAGCATGAAGGGAAGACGTTAGAGGATAGACAGAGACGAAAGAGTTTGCCTAGGCAGGGAGTCAGCACGGAAGGACAGTTTTTGAGAACAACAGGAGGAACACCGTCCGGACCGTACGCCTTATTAGTGTTAAGCCCAGAGAGGGTAGAAAGTACATCTTTAGAAGAGATTAGGATATTAGGCATAAGTAAGAGAGAGGAGGGCGGAGAGGGAGGAATAGCACCGGAATCATCCAAGGTGGAGTTTCTAGCAAAAGTTTGAGCGAAGAGTTTAGCTTTGTCAGAGGAAAAAGTGATGGTTGTACCATCAGAGTGGGAAAGGGGAGGGAAAGATGAGGAAGAGAAATTGTTGGAGAGGTATTTGGCTAGATGCCAGAAAGCTTGGGAAGAGCTAGAGTTGGATAGTTCAGTGCATTTATTATTGATGAAAGAGTGTTTGGCAAGTCGAAGAACAGATTTGGCTTGATTCCGGGCAGAAACATATGAAGAATGAGTCTTGAGTTTTAAGGCGTCGGTACCGTTTGAATGCTTCCTCCTTATTGCGGACAGCAGTAGAACAGGCGTGAGTAAACCAAGATTTTTTAGCATTAGTCTGAGAGAAAGAGAATGGAATGTATGCTTCCATGCCCGATAGGATTACCTCGGTAATGCGTTCAGCACTCTCCGAGGGTCCCCGGCCATGGAAGCAGAAATCATTCCATGGGAAATCAAAGTGTGTGTATATGTGTGGAAAAACAGTGTTCCAGTATCTATTGAAGTATAGGTTCACATCTTATTGCAGAACATAGTTTTCATACAGGCATATAATAGTTTCATCTGGCATTGATTTCTTCGGTAGTGAAGATACGCGTTTTTTCTGTTTTTTCTTAACGACTATTTCTCAACTCTCCCCTGATTATATGGTGAGGTGGGGAGAAAAGAACACACAAGAATACATGGATCGAGGTTGATCATAGTGTTTGTTTATTTTGGTGTACAGGGTCATGATGACATAAATCATAATAATAAACACTTATTGTAAACAATAATAGGAGAGGAACAGAGGTGGTTCAGAAGTGTACACTGAACCTCAGTTTCCTCTTCGTGGTGGTAGTAGGAGTCAGCGTCCGCTTTGGTGTGGTGGGGCGTTCTTCTCCCGGAGTGGTTTCTCGCTTCTTGTCCGGGTTGATTAGGGATGTGCCTGCTTCCGGTTGTTCCTCTGTCCTCTCTCTCATCTTCTTCGGCCTCTGCGATGATCTCTTGGGCTCTTTCTCGTCTGGGGATTCTTCCTCTTGCTCTCTTTTTCGAGGTATTTTACATAATATTTCGGATAAAATACTTCGAAGATCACGAATCTCCTTTTCTATTTACCACATGAGAGCAATCCTATTTAAAATAATATATTAATCATAGTTTCTGATAAAACTAACAAATCACAGCATACCATTCTGCCATGTGCTTTCAGAATCATCTTCTCTACCTTCCTGACGAAACTGAAGACTATGCCCACTAGAATCGCTTGGATATTCAACCTGGCTATAGTCACTGCCAGTTAATTTATAAGTTTCAGTTCCTGGCAAAAATAAAAAATCCTGCAAACTAATATACTATGCACTTTCATTCCAGTTTCTCTGCGCCATTCCCGGCGGAAGTTTTGGAATTCTCTTCTCCACCTTCCTGCTGGAGCTGAAGACTTCGCCCACTGAAATTGCTTGGATATTCAGCCTGACTCAGGTCACTTCTAACTTGTTCGGTTTTCTACTTGGCCCTCTGGTGGGGGAGCTCGGGTGCCGACGAGTGACCTTCATGTTCGGTGTGGTTCTGTCCATGGGGTTCATCATGTCCTCCTTTGCAACATCATCCACGTTTCTGTTTTCATTTTCACTAGTGGCAGGTACGGTTGACTCAAATACTCTGCATGAACTGCATATCAAATTAGATGCAGATTCTTTGGTGGGTTTGTTGGTGATGGATCTCACATGGCTACTTTGTTTGTTGTGCTTGGTTTGGCTCCCTGTATTGGGATAAGATAAAATAAATTTTATTTAGCCTTAAAAATGCAGAATTTATATAAAAATACAATCATGTTTAATCCTTCTGAGAGAAAGATATCTCTTAAAGAGGCACATTCAAAAACTAAGCATGACATTATTTCCACTGATAATGATAAACAAATTTGTAGAATCATTACATATAATATTTGTCGAAACTACTTAACCTAGAACACTAACACTAGCTATTAAATTAACAAAAATATGCCTATGTTTACATACAACTTTTTTTTGGCCAGATCGCCCAGATAGGACTATCGACATCTATACAGTAAATGCTGCCCGGGCAAGGAGGGTTAATAGTTGCCAGAATATAATAAAAAAGATGTCACCTGTATTGAATGGGTTAACGCTTGGGGGAAATCACCTGAACACTAGTCTCGGGAAAAAAAATATGGGGCAGAGTGACTCAAATCACCCTTCCCTGATGACGACGCGCAAAACTATGAAGCTACCGTGGATCTGGGCCAGCTTAAGACGAATGCGTGCAGTGTTGTCCATGTGACTGGCTATAGGGTTAGTGTTCTAGGGGAAAGTTAAGATTCACAATAATAACAAAGTATGACAAATATTTATTAATTATTATGAATATATACCTTTCTCATTCTCTTTTGTAACAGGTACATTTGATTACATATGTCTTTTCATACCTATTTTGGCCAGATCACCAATGTGTCTTTCATCGTACTTCTCTATCATGAAAAGTACTGTTAATGTTTAGTTTAGTAAGAACATTGCTCTGACTTTGCCTTACCTGGTCTTCATTTATATATCTCTATGATTGCAGATACAGTTAATCTTAACTCTTTCACTGCAGTTCCCCTACAAAAACCTTCCCTGGTCACTGCAGGGTGCTTACTGCGATTTTCGCTCTTTATAACACACCCTACCACAGTAACCATTGAACTGAGCAAAATTAAACTAAGTCCTTTGGAAAATTCAGGTAGAGATCTCCCCATTGAAATCTAGCTCTCGTGCACACGGTCCGGTCGACCATGGGACCATGCAATTAAAGTGGGGTGATTTACGTTTGAATTTATTATACATCTCGCTGGCTGGGTAGGCTCATGGGACAAGCCATGACTTTGCCTATATGTGTGCCAGTATTGCTTGGTCTTGTATACTATGTCACATATAATTTACTACATTTATTTTTTTATCATATACATTTTATTCATTTTACCAAAAAAAAATTAACGAAAGCTATGTAGAATACTATTAATATACTCTCTTAATCTGGTACATTTCAGGGTCTTCTATCAAGATCTTGATTTCCTGTGCTTTCCTCATCCTCCCACACTACTTCACTCGGTGGCGTCATTTGGCAAATTCTATAATGACCTCCGGCATGAGTATCAGTCAGTTGGCGATGTCCCCGGTCATCACCCTGCTACAGGAGGTCTATGCTTTCAGGGGTGCCACACTCCTGCTGGGGGGTCTCTCCTTGAACTGTTGCGTCGCTGCCATGTTCTTCCATCCCATTGAGTGGCACACAGAGAACTTCTCTCATACTCTGAAAAAAGACAAACTTAAGAAAACCAAGAAAATTTGCTTTGCAGCATCTTTGAAGAGGATACTTATTGCAACTCTCCTCAGTCTCCGGAACCTAAAATCACCCACTATTGCTATAGTGGCTACTTCCTTGGGAGTGAATACATCAATAATTATGAACGTAATAAGCATACTGCCATTTGCCATGGAGGAAGCAGGGTACAGCCAGTGGGAGACCTCTTTTTGCCTGTTTATAGCTGGGGTAGGCAACCTTGCTGCTCAGATACTCACCTCTCTACTAGGTTGTATCCCAAACATAAGTGACCGGCAGGTCTACATCTCGGGCTCAGTGACTGGGGCCTTTACACTCCTAGGTATGTTTAATACATTATGGATCATTTGCTGAGAGAGAGAGAGAGAGAGAGAGAGAGAGAATACAAATGAAAGGAAATCAAGCAACAACAGGTCTAGTGACCCTTCTAGGTTGCTTGTCCTCCAAAACACTGAGGATCAAGTGACCAAACAGTGGTTTAGAGTGGGTAAGGGAACATTGGAAAGGGAACTACTGCCCTGCCACTAACGTGGCAGGATTAGGAAGTTAGTAGGGGACATATGGGTTAGTAACTGAGGGGAGGATAAAGTTATTCATTTACAAACGCAGTCAGTCGCGGGTTTGATGCGAGATATTTGTCTAGGCGGAATTTAAATGAATCAACGGTGCTGCAGTCTATAACGTCTCGGGGAAGCCCATTCCACAAGTTGACAACTCGATTGAAGAAGAAATTCTTAGATTCGTGCGAGTTAAAAGATTTACCAATAATTTTGCAACCGTTTCCCCGCGTGTAATTAGATTGGTCGATAGTGAAGTACTTACTACAGTTCATATTGTCGATGCCTTTGATGATTTTGAACACTTGAATTAAGTCGCCTCTTAATCTGCGCTGGGTTAAAGGAAATAGATTTAATTCTCTAAGACGCTCTTCGTATGGTTTGTTCTTTAGGCTAGGTATCATTTTGGTAACTCTACGTTGAACTCGTTCTAGCTTGTTTATATCTTTTTGGTAATAAGGGCACCAGGATTGAACGCAGTATTCCAGAAGAGGGCGGACTAAGGAATTGTAAAGGGTTAGGATAACTTCTTTGGATTTATGCTCAAATGACCTGCCTATAAAGCCAATTATTTTGTTTGCCTTCTTAACAACTTCTGAACATTGTTGACTCGGTTTTAGGTTACTCGATATTGTTACTCCCAGATCAGTTTCTCTGTTTACATTCTTAAGCTGAGTGCCATTCATCGAATAGTTTGCTTTCTCATTTAGGTATCCGACATGTAGTACTTTACATTTATCCGCATTGAAACTCATTTGCCAAATTTGGGCCCAACATGACAATTTATCTAGATTGTGTTGCATATCGTCAACTTGTTCTTTTGAGAGTACGCTATTTGCAATTTTTGTATCGTCAGCAAATTTTGAGATTGTGCAGGTGAGACCCTCATCTATGTCGTTGATGTAAATTAGAAAGAGAATTGGTCCTAGTACCGATCCCTGGGGTAACCCGCTACTTACATTGGTCCATTTAGATGCCTTACCGTTTATGACTACCCTTTGCTTTCTGTTGCTGAGCCAATTTTCTATCCATTTCAACACACCGTCTTGTATTCCATGCGCTTTTAGTTTTAGCAGTAAACGTTTGTGGGGAACTTTGTCAAAGGCCTTTTGAAAATCAAGGTATATAATATCTACAGCTTTACTCTCATCGTAGAGGTTGAGGATATCGTGGAAGAAGTCTAAGAGGTTTGTTAAACAGGAACGTTTTTTACGAAAGCCGTGTTGAGTATCTTTAAGTAAGTTATTTTCCTCTAAGTGATTTACGAGTCTGTCTCGTATGACCGTTTCTAGCATTTTACATACAACTGAGGTTAAGCTAATTGGACGATAGTTACTGGGTAGGGATTTGCTGCCTTTTTTGAATATCGGTGTTACGTTGGCTAGCTTCCACTGATCAGGCATAGTTCCAGACTGCAAGGATTTATTGAATAGTAATGTCAGTGGTTTGGAGAGCTCATTCTTAGCTTCCTTTAGAACTCTAGGCGAGATTGTATCAGGTCCTGGCGTTTTATTTACCTTGAGTTTATCTAAACAATTCAATACTTCTCTCTCTGTAACGGTGATATTGCTTAGAACATCTGAATTATCAATCTGAATCGGCGATGGTGTAGGGATATCACTGAGGTCTTCTGTTGTAAAAACTGATGCAAAGAAGGTATTGAGGGCATTACTCATTTGTACTTCGTCTTTGGTGTATTCTCCTTTTTCATCGACTAACGGTCCAACAGTTGAAGTAACTACTTTTTCTTTCTGATATAACTATAGAATTCTTTCGGGTTTGTTTTACTTTGATTCGCAATATGTAACTCTAAGGTCTTTTTACTTTGCTTAATTAACTTTTTGGCTTTGCGTCGTAGCTCTACAAATTTCACCCGTTCTTCGTCATTTTGTGAGGATTTTAATCTATCATTAGCAATTTTTTTAGCAAGCGGGCAGTTTGAAATATCTTTATTCCACCATTTGGGCTTATTATTATGGCCTGGACGCCGTATTTTCGATGGTATGCAGTCTTGCACTGCTTTTAGGTAAGTGGTTTCGAATAACTTCCAAGATGTATTTATGTCGTTATTGTTAATTAAAAAGCTCCAGTCAGTTTCTTTAAACATAGCTCTAAGTTTATGGAAGTTTGCTTTCTTGAAATTAGGGACTTTTTCGATGCTACTATTTGGTTCGTTACTAGTAAACTTTAAAGTGAAAGTTATCGTACGATGGTCGCTGTTACTGAATTCATCACCAACATTCAAATTCTCTATCAATTCTTCTTTTGTTGCAAGTACAATGTCAAGAACGTTATTACCACGGGTCGGCATTCGAACAAATTGATAAAGCGAACTCTCTTGCAAGTTCGTATACAAGTCATGTCCGGAGTGTGAAGTAAGAGTATCGCCCCACTTGGTCACAGGTAAATTAAAGTCGCCAAAAATTACGGTATCTTGTGAGTTACTTACATCTGCAATTTGTTCGTAAATTTCTCAGTCAGTTTGCACTGATTGAGCTGGAGGTCTGTATATTAACGCAAGTATTATTTTTGTACCTTTATTATTCTTTATTAGCACAAAAGATGTGTCGACGTTCACAATTTGAGGTTTTGACACGAGGGTCGGGTTAAGACTTTCTTTGATATAAAATAAAACGCCACCTCCATTTTTATTTATTCGGCTGTTCTCAAACATTACATAACCGGGAAGTGAATACTCTGCTAAAAAGTCTCTATCTTGTGTATTGAGCCAAGATTCTGTTATGCCAATCACATCATAATTTTCTGTAAACACTAGTTCCTCTAAATCTGAAAATTTATTGCGTATGCTACGAGCGTTTGCATAGAAAACATTCAAAGTTTTGGATTTGGGATTCAAGGAACGGTCTTTATTCAAATTATTGGTTCTGGTCGGATCTACATTTACATTCATGGCTGTCCTCGGTCCTCGGTCGTTATCCCTGACGGTTTTGAATTTGGGTCGTGTTGGTGGAGCTTTATCCAAATTCGCGGTTCTTGACGGATTAGTATTTAATTCCTTTGTAGATTGCCGTCCTCGCTGTCTTCGGTCCTCCTTCCTGGTTGTCCTGTGCTGAGTCGATTTCTTCTCCGAAAATCCTTCACCGCATCGTTGAGAAGACGCCCAAAACGCGCTGCTCCCACCTGGTTCAGATGAACTCCATCGTCCGAAAACAAATAGTCATCGTAGTAGAAATTGTCCCAGGTGTCGACGAATCCCACATTCTCCTTCCTGCAGAGGCTTGCTAGACAACGATTTGTGCTGGTGGCTATGTTGTAAAATCGGCTCTCTACACCGAGCCGGGGGACGATTCCTGAGACGATGATCCTTGATGACTTCTCCTTAAACGACTTGATCAGCTGCTGGTACTTTAAAAGCAAATCTTCCGACCGGGTTCGCTGTACATCGTTGGATCCAACGTGGATGACGTACATTGTATTAGCTGGGGCCAGCTTTGATACTTCGTCAACTGCTGCAACTATGTCATCCACACCACCACCAGGGATACAAAAACGCTTCCTGGTCTTAGGTGCCCTGGCGCAAAACTTTGTGAGCTGACCACGTATCATCGAGTCTCCCACGAGCCGGACTTCTTCTATTTCCTCTTCGTCATCTGAGTCTGCGAGTATCTGGAAACGGTTTTGACACTCGGTAATCGGTATGTGTTTCCTGGTCTTGGGGCAAACGTTGTTCCTCACGACACGGAAGTTGTCTTGAGGGGGAAGAGAGTCGCTATTTGTATCTTGAGTATCGGAAACATCAGCTGAAATGGCTACTGTAGGCGTTGAATTGTTGGCAGTTGACGTTGGGGCGTTGGTGGCTGCTGGAGTTGCGGTGACAATTGAAGTTTGTGGCACTCCAACGTTGAGTGTTACAAACTCTTGGAGTGATTCCAGCTTCATGGTGAGGATGTTGATCTTGTTGTAGGCTTCATCTAATTTCACTGTAAAATTCTCTCGTTGCTGGCAGAGCCGGCAGACTTGAAGATCGATAGTAGCAAACATGGACTCACCAAACCTACCGGCGCAGTTCGCACAAGCGCGAGGCATGGTGACCGTCACTTTCTTCAGATCACTTCACTCACTTAAAAAACAATTCACTCACTTTACAACACTTCACTCACTTTAAAAACACTTCAATCACTTCAACCGAAAACAAATATGCTGAAATACGCAGAAATAGGTTATCAGGGGTGATAGCCTAACCGAAAACAAAAATGTTGAGATACGCAGAATTAGGCTTCCAGGGGCGATAGCCTAACCAAAAGTTTTTTTTTAAATTGAAATACGCAATAATAGGGTACCAGCGTTGAATAGCCTAACCGAATATAATAAAATTGAAATTCGCAGAAATAGGCTACCAGGTGTGATAACCTAACCTTAAACAAATATATGTATAACAGAATATGTAACTAAATATACAATTCACCAAATAGAGATTATATAAAAATAAAGTGTGACTGCACACAAGGGGTTAATATACTGTGTCAACAGATGACCCTGGTGTCACTGTAGCCTAGTAAAGCAGTAGCCTACTCTTTTTAGATAAAAAAGTGTATCAGTCAAAGGTTATTACAAGATCGTGCAAGCAACAACTAAAATTACAGATATATATAGCTACAGTAGGATACTAAATACAATATCTACAAGAGTTAATAATAAAACAGATTGGCTGGCTATAGGCTAGGCTAGGTTTGGGTTAGGTTAAAAGCTTGGCAGGTTGGGTTAGGCTAGGTTAGTTTGTACAAATACCACCCTTAGCTTAAAGTAAAATCAGTGAGGAGAAAAAGTCAAGAATATATCTAGGGGGAAAAGATAAATGAATGCACTTAAATTTGGTACAAAATTTGCTGGAATTTAATATGTATAATCCCCCAAAAAGGTTTGTTTACAAAATGGTGTCGGCGTTAGTCCCTGTAGGCGGTTAGTTAGTAAACAATATTGTTTATTAGCAAATTAATATGCAAAGCTTTACTTACATACAAGGCAGTTAAATAGATACTTACTACAGTAGGTAATGGGTAAAATTAGGGGCTACGATTTTATATAAAATAGTAATAAGAGAGCGTTTGTTTACAAAGCAAAACAAAACAATAGATGGCGCTAGTGGCGCCCTGTCCGAGCAGGAGTCTTGTGATAAACACAAAGTTTATCAGTCAATACACAGCGAAATATCGTGCAGTGTTACTTACTAAGCTACAGGATGGTTAAACGTGCTCTTAACCACCTTTCATGCACAAGAATGAAGAGGATGAGTAGTTAATACTCAAATTATGATCGATATCGTGAGAGCGTTGACAGAGCGTCTGCAGCGTCTGGCGGTAGCACGGGGTGTGTGTGAGAGAGAGAGAGAGAGAGAGAGAGAGAGAGAGAGCCAAATTTTTATAAATCTGCAGGCTTGGGAGAGGGATGGGGGGGGGGGGCTTGTTATAGACAGCTGGGCTTTTTTTTTTCATACACATTGAACAAATAATATATACATAAGATAGTGATAACAAAATAAAATATAATGGCATGGTCTGTCGAGCCGAAGCTCACTGGCAGACAAAATTGTGATTATATATTTATTTACATATTCAGTACAGGCAATTTACACATGCATGCATTACATCATTATTTAAATAACTAGATTTTGCAAACATTACCAAAACTATTGTCCATTTATTATAGGTAGGCCAGAAATCAATACTTCTATCCTCTGTAATATAAAAGGGCTAGAGCAAATGATCAGTAAATTGCCATGCCTAATCCCTTGTTAACTCTTCCCAAATGGTAGAAATTTTAGCCCGATGTCTTTTTTGAGTCATGAGAGGTTGAGGTCGAGATTTCTGGCGTACCTATATTGAACAGAGTATATGAACATTGAAGCGTAAATATAGAATCCTTTTTAACCCCTTCTTTACCGGGGACATATTTTTAGTTATATTCTAGCTGTATTAGGCGATTTTATTCAGTTTAAGAAGGATCTGTGGTACTAAAAATGGTTAAGTGAGATAGTTTGCAGCCTGTTAATGGCTGGAGGCCCTTTTTAAACTATGATATTATCTAATAAATGCCAGAATATAACGCAAAGCAAATCAACAGTACAGGAGGGGTTAACCCTTTCGCTGTGGCTGATGTACCTGCATGTCCAATGTATAAAAGACCTATACTGGAGGCGACTTACTCATACGTTTTGGTAGTACCGGCTGAGTTGGTTGCACCAGCCCACCCCACTTGATACCAGACTCTTCCACGAGTTTCTAAGCTTGCTTCCCATACTTCTATAAATCTGCTCCATGCATTGGTTGAGTGTGCCTGACCAAGAGTGTGTGTCTTAGAAGCTGAAATATAAGACAACCGGGCTATTTCTACTTTTATTTGTGACCGCTATATACCAGGTACGAATATGAGGTTTATTTCACATTACACGCCATCACTTTTACTGACTTCTAAACCCAAAACTACCCTCCCAATCACAACCTCTGATATTCTCTTAGGATTTAGCTTGGTGGACAGTCTTGAAGGAAAGGCGGTGTTCACAGGAGTATTTGGGGCATCTTACGGTATCCTGCTGTCCCTCTACAGCCTCTTCATTGTGGAAGAACTCGGTATATCCAAGCTCCTCACCGGTCTCAGCATCTAACTTCCTAGGAGGAGTTTACTGCCTCATCTTGGGGCCACTCATAGGTAATTACAACTTCAAGTGTCTGCATGGATTCTGTCTATAGCCTATTTGCAGCCTAGGGTTTTAAAATTTGCTTTGTATTTTATATGTTGTTTGATGTACGGTCGCGCTAATAAGTCATGTCCCAGCTGTCATTACGTTTGCCTTGCTCTGTGCTGTATTAATGTCTTTCAGATGTTGAATAGGGTGGGTAAGTGTAGGAACATGTTGGTATATCTCCCTCACAAAGAAGAAATCCTGTGTAAATATTGTTGATACCAATTATTGATCAAAACATACTGGGTGCCGAGACATCACTTATTAGCGCGATTGTAGATACATCTTTATCAAAGATGTGTCGCATGGTTCTCGCGCGTTTGGGGCTAGCAACACTTATTATGAAAACATGTATCCATCATATAATTTACTTGTTCTCACTTTACTCACTCACCCCCACAATTTACCGGAGGATAACAGGTTTTCACAATACATAGATTTTTTAAAAGAGACAATGAACGGAGGAAGGAAAAACACAGATAAAACAAATAGGTCCATGTGCCTAAAGGCATCCTCCATTCATAAAATGTTTGTAACAACTGGATTAAACAGATTATGTAAGATGGAGGTCTTCATAAAAAAAAAAACTATTTGCATATACAGTATACCTGATAGTGAACAAACTAATAGAAGAAGAATTCAACTCTGTTTAAAAAGTTGGTGAATATGTTTATTAACACCCCAGCCGCGGGGCCCGTCATATGTCGGGCGAGAGAACCATGGCCACCCCTGCGGGGTCAGACATATTAGGCGGGATTTTGAGCACATTATCGGCTCTGAGAGAGAGTTCACGCGTTGCGAGGACGATAGGCGGGCTCTGACCACTCTGCACGGACTGAGTGCCGGGACTGACGCAACCTCTGCACCATTCCACACACCCGACCTCGCGAGACCAAGATATATATTTACCATATTTTAGGGTTTTTGACCTCGTGTTGCGCGATCGTTGCAAGAGAACCCGTTGTCGTACAAGGATGATTCAGGTGTCATTGGAAAGCTCTATTATCGTGCTTTCACAGATACATAATTTTATTATGCCTTGCTTCTTGTTTATGCATGAAAAAGAGCATGGAATGAAGCTCGTTTAGGGTAAATATGCCCGCCTGCCAGGTAGTAGAAGTTCCAAACATCCCAGGTTGACAAGGGTTAAGGAATACACCGTTCTTAACATTAATCATCATTACAAACCCCAATGTACATTCACGAGCATAAATACTGAGACACCAACCAGATAATGTTAGCCATTTAGTCTCCAAACGTATTGCTAAACTGTTTATTCAAACTCACAATTATTTCTTTATTTCATTCTAGCTACCGTCAGACGATGTTATTCAACTAAATATAAGCCTTTTGTGATGAAGGATTTTACTTTATCTGGTTGATGTCCAAGCATTTATGCTTGTGACTGTACTTTAATAAACTAATGGTATTCGAACTCGGGACACCACCAAGCTAAGATTTAGGAAAGGTATAGTTTCAAATTAGACGCGAGGCACGATTTAGGTTAGCCATACTATAGTCCACCATGGTATTACGTTGCTTAGTATTAGTTTTTGTTTTGTATTTGATGTATATATTTATTTTGATGTATATATTATTGAGAGGTGCGTGCGAAGTTACATGGAGGGAATGTCTGTAATTAGTCATTACAGACGAATGAGGAAGTAACAAAGAGGTGTGGTGTGAAGGTAAATGTGCTGGAAAATGTGAAAAGGAACACTTTGAGATGGTTCGGCCGTATGGAACGTATGGGAATCAAGAGAATGGCTAAGAGAGTGTACGAGAGTGAGGTGGAAGGACAGGGGGAAATATAAACCGAAAGAGAGTTGGAAGGATGGAGTGAAGAAGTATATGGATGAAGGCGGTGCTGGTTGGGAGGAGGGGTGTCGTCTGACAGGGTGCATGGGGGCGGTTCGTTTGTGGCCACCCCTTCGGGAATCACGGCGTCAGGCAATAGGTAGATAGATAGAAGTTATTAATTGTGAACACTAATTAGCATTAATATGATGGAGAGTCATGGTACTCTCATAAGTTTATATAATTTATAGGGAAATCGGCCACTAGAAGATTGAATTTACCGTCAGCAGGGTAATAATAATCGTCTGGTTATTTATATAGCGCCCGTATCTCCTCCTTCGAGGATTCTCAAGCGCTTGACACTTATTTAATCAACCAGAGACCATTACCCATCTGCCTTGCTCATGGGGAGACAGTAACCGCCGGCTATGTCTCAGAACATCTTTTTAATCTGAGCGGGGATTGAACGCGAGACTGGAAGATTGGGAAGCAGTGACGCTATCGACTGAGCCAGCCGGACGGCTAAAAACCTATAGCATTGGATAAGGGTTATGCTCATATTTTATTAATGGAAAAACCAATGGCCACCGTAAACGATGTCAACATAAAGAAAGTTGATGTTAAGTAAAATATGATTTATGTATTCCCAGTAGAATGTGAAATAGCATTACAATAGATATTCAATTCGACAGGCGCACAAACTATGTCGACCTCAAAAGGATTTTTTATTCAATCACCATCAGCCGTTGGTCAGGTAATAGCGTCAATCATTGCCAATATATTTATAATGTTGACAATCATTGCCAATATATTTATAATGTTGACAATCATTGCCAATATATTTATAATGTTGACAATCATTGCCAATATATTTATAATGTTGACAATCATTGCCAATATATTTATAATGTTGACAATCATTGCCGATATATTTATAATGTTGACAATCATTGCCAATATATTTATAATGTTGACAATCATTCGGGAGTAAACTTTTGTGGAAGAAAATGGTAGTTTGTGTATTGTTATGTAGAACAAGGGCGTCAATTAATTTACTATGCGATGATTTTGCAAGGAAACATAAATTGCTGCAATCACCACAATCAAACCTCCACATAGTCACTCAAACGGAATGTAAACTAATATGTTGCATATATGGGTTGAAAAAAATGATTATAATTGATACTCGTCTAATGGAATTTAAAAAGTATCCTTATTCATTAAATTAGTTGAAGGTTGAATTAAATCCTTCAAGTTCTTTTAAATAGTAGACTCCAGCATAGCATTCTGTATATTATCGATTTAATCACCATCATTGTATTCTAAGTGTATAACTATCAACCCATTATTTGGAAGGGTAAGCAAGCCATAGACCAGCCAGCAATAAAACAAATAATTCCTATGAGCTTTTGATTATTGATTAGATGTTTTTCTTGGTTTTATATCAACTATGTCAAATTAACTCCACCTAAAGTAACTATCTAATATAACTTGGCATAAACTAATCTAAATTAAATTATATTTAGTAAAGGGTCGTTTCTGTGAGTTATATATTTTATTTGTTTTTCTGTTCTTTGTTTATGTAGTCTCAATGTTTTCTTTTTAGTATGTACTACATCAACTTAAGGGGAGACTGGCCGTTTGTTTGGTCTATTAATTCACTTATTCATATATTTATTTTAGTTTCCTTCCTAGACCTCCATCAAGTTTAAAAAAACACCCCCTAGACCCCCCTTCAAGATAAATTCGTAAATTTTGCGGTAGAAAAATTTCCTGGCCGAAGGCCGGTTCCTCTTAAAATTGCAGGCTCGCTGTCGCTCCCCAGGAAATAATAGACACCTAGAGGGAGAAGGGGGTCCAGAAAAACGGTCTGCCTCCCCTTAAACATTGGCACTTTGACAATGATTTTTCTGCGACCCGCTAGCAAATATTTTCAGAAAGAAATTATGCTTGTGACGTAGAAAGAGTTTAATTGTTTAGTAATAGTGGTAGTAGTAGTAGTAGTAACAGTATTATATTAACTATTATTTTTATTATTGACCAAGTATTTTGTCTCAGATTTGGTTCGCCATCGAACAGGCAGCTACACAGCCAGTCTGTATTTTTGTGCTGCTTGTCTCCTTATGTGCGTCGCGTTGGACTTCCTCATGCCCGCTGCCAGAGCCTTAGAAAAACGCTGGGAGGATGACAAGAAATAATCTAATAGAGCACTGCATCCCAATCAAGACACCAACAAAAAACATCTAAACGCAGAACTCAAAGGTGGATTCCAGAAACACCAGCAAATATCTTAGAAAAGGTCGAGTAGTGAAAGTTTGTCCATTCTGAGGGGAACACAGACCATGCCATGGGGGGGGGGGGGTTGTGTCGTCTCGTCTCGACACCGCTCTCCACTCTCCTCTGTCACCAACTATAATCAGATCAACCACTCTGCCATCATTTCACAAACAATCTATCCATCACTTTCTCAGTCGTCCTCTCTTCCTTGAGCCCATATCCCTGTGCTCAGCTGACCATCTTACTAAATCGTCCTCTTCTTTCCTCTTCACTTATCCGTACCACCTCGGTCTGCTTTCTCTTATCTTCTCTCTCAATTCCGCAACCTTCACTTCCTGTCTTATATCTTCGTTTCTCATTCTCTCCCGTCTTGTCACTCCTCTGATCGCTCGCAGACATCTCTTCTCCACCACTTCCAGCATCTTCACCTGCACTTCTTTCACTACCGAAGTCTCTGCCCCATAGAGCACCAAAGATCTTACCATGGTCTTGTACACATGTGCCTTCAGCTTCATCGGCATCCGTCTGTCATTCCTTCATGCGTTTCCTGTCCCCTGCAGTCTTGCTTGCACTTCCCTGTCCAGGTCTCCACTCTCTTGTACCCAGCTTCCTAGGTATCTGAACACTTTTGTTTGCTTCTGTTGCTGTCTGTCTACTACAATCTGCAGTTGCTGTTCTCGTGAGACCTTCATTACTTCCGTCTTCCCCATGCTTATCCGCATGCCATGTGCTTCCAGTTGATTGTACCACATTTCTATTGCTTGCTGTAGTTTCTCTGTTTTGTTGGTTCCCAATGTGATGTCGTTCGCGTATATAACCTTTTGTCCTCGTTCCATTGGACACTGTTTACTGATGTAATCCAACAGTATGATACACAGCAGTGGGCTCAGGGCAGAACCCTGATGCAAGCCCACTTGCACTTCAAATGTCATGGTTTTGCCAAAGCAGGTCCTCACTCGCATATTTGGTGTCTTTTACAGGGCCATTACCATTGTTATCAGTTCCTCCGGAACGTGGTACTGCCGTAGTATTGGTGGAATTATTGGTGGAATTATTGCTATATCTATCTTGTCATATGCCTTCTCTAGATCCAGAAAGCCCCAACAGCTCTCTTGTCCAAATTCCAGGTTTCTCTCAATCATGTCTCACAGTGAGTAATGCGTCTGTTGTTACCTTTCCCTTTATATATCCAAACTGCTCTTCTCCCGGCAACGGCTCCACAATCTCTTATCCTGCTGTCTAAAAAAAAATCAAAGAATTTCATCATCTGTGATAGTAGCTCCATCCCCCTGTAGTTGCCATACTCTTGAATGTTTCCCTTGTTTTTTAATATTGGTACCAATATCGATTCTAACCAAACTTCAGTTATTCTCTTCTCTCCATATCGCATTAATTACTCTATGTATCCATGTAATCCCCTCTTCTCCCAGTGCCAGTAACATTTCCAGTGTGATCTCATCTGGTCCTGCTGCCTTTCTTCGCTGCACCTTGCTTATCGCTGTTTTTACTTCTGCCATAGATATTTCTGGCTGCGGGTCATCTAATGGTGCTGCTGCTGCCGGTAAATCGGCTTTAAATGGAATTTCCTCATGAGTAGGGTATGAAAATACTCTCTACAATAATGATTTAAATAATCATATACTGTATATCATAATTGTAGAATTAATATTTTTATTTCACTGAGCTATAAAGAATACATTCACATATTCTAGTTTGTATTGTTTTTTTTGTTTTTTTTGTATATACAGTAACTATACTGTATTCAGTTTTATTTTGTCTTTCTATATGTATGCAAGAGACAAAAGGCAGAGCTGTCTGTAACAGGAGTCTCTTCAAAAGCTGAAAGTGTGACAGAAAGCCAAATTCAAGGAACGTTGGGGCTACCTGATCCTTACAGCCGGTGGCGCTTGTGGCACTTTGCAGCTGCCGACTGGGAGGCTCTTCGGCAGTAATTCGTTGATTTCCCATGGAATTATTTTTGCTTCCGTGGCCGGGGACCCTCGGAGTGCGCTGAGCGCATTACCGAGGTAATCCTCTCGGGCATGAAGGCAACCATTCAATTTTCTTTCGGTCCAATGCAAAAATATCTTGGTTTACTCACGCTTGTTCTAGTGCTGTCCACAATAAGGAAGTATATAAACGGTACTTTTGCCTTCACGGTTAAGATTCTCGCTCTTTTTATGTTTCTGCCTGGAATCAATCCAAATCTGTTCCTAGACTCTCTAAAAACTCATTCATAAATAATAAGTGTCCTGAACTTTCCAACTCTAGCACTTCTCAAGCTTTCTAGAGTCTAGCCAAAAACCTCTCCAACAATTTGACTTCCTCGACTTTCCCTCCCCTTTTTCTCTCTGACTGTACCACCCTCATCTGTTCTTCTGACAAAGCTGAACTCGTCGCTCAAACTTTCTCTAAAAACTCCCCCTTGGATGATTCTACTCCTCCCTCTCTACCTTACTTATGCCTAATATCATAATCTCTTCTAAGGATGTGCAGTCAGAAACCGAAGTTTCGGATATACCTGGATAGGGCCCGGACATTGGGAGCGTATTGTTTCTGGACGTTAGCCCCCTTAAATATAAAAATTACAAAAATACCATAGTTTGTTATTCCCTCCTGTATCCACATTAAACATGGATACCTATTAAAGAATTAAGAATGTAAAGAAACGCTACCAAGCCGCAGTGAATGGACAGGCTTTCGCTGTATGTGTGTGATTCATCAGACGTCATCCATAGTAGGTACTATTAAACACATACTGGTACTCAAATATAATTCATCCATTTTATATCCTGCTATTAACCTGGCAATTGCACTGTTTAAACATTGCAATATATCGGATACTATAATACTAACATCGAAAATGTATTTATAGCCATTGCCAAACGTAATATCACGATGCCATGCTTATATAGCCTTACCCTTTAGAGTATTATATACATGTTTTGCTAAATTAATACCGAATATATAAACCTATCCGCCTCCGAAGCTTATCTTTGTGTGGTATTTCATAATACCCCCCATATATCACTACTGATAACTCTTTGCCGTTTCTCACCTGAATTTCATAACCAGATGCTAGCATGTAATATTACATTGCATAGTTCGTTGTGTTGGTCTGTGTCATGAAGCAGACGCTTCTGTGTTCAGTGTTTGTCGCCTACTGAGCTTTGTCTATTACAACACACATCGGTTCACTTACACACACACACAGACACACACACACACACACAAATTGCCAGCCGAAGTAGTGCATAGTTTCAAAGCACGGTATGACAAACATATCTTAGGAGGCGGGAATTAACGAGCATGCTCACTCCCGCAAATACAACTAGTGTAAGTACAACTAGTGTAAGTACACGCTTGACTATTCGTACCTAGCAATTCAAGTTATAATTGCCATCATTAATTTACCACAAAACCCTCCCTGCTTACCACTAATAAAGGCCAGGTGACCGAAGCCACTCTAAGGCGGGGAGCTGAGGAGGGTGCAGAAATGCCCGGGAAACAAAAGCCCCACCCGAGGCATTGTGCCCCTCAGCAATTATGAAGGGAAAGTTGAGAGGCAAAGGAAAAATGTGACCCTTTGGCTTCCAATGTACCAACCTCTAGGTTGGTAGTAGGGAGGTCAATCCACGGAGGAGACGCAGTCACTTGAGATCTAGAAAATATATAAGTAAAAGGAACAGTCAGAGTAAGCTATGGGTATGGCAGAGATCGCTCAGTTCTCACTCTGATAGACCAGCCCATCACCACATGACTAGAACCCTATCCTCTCAGCATCAGCTAGGAAAGGCCCTAGAAAGCCACCTTTGGCGGGGGGGATAGCTCCCCTATTTTAACTCTTTTCGGGGTTGGGCACCCGCCGCCAGTGCAAGATAAACATTTACACTGTAATACTGAACATCCTAGTCTTCGAAATTAATAAATTAAAGTATGCATAACGTGGTCACTGGGAACATGGAAATAAAGACAGCTCTCTGGGGGGTGGGGGGACGAGAGAGCGAACCTAAACTACTAAATTTCTTAACAGCCAATGAAACTTTTAAGGTTAGACCCCGAGCCATTCTCGTGGGGCAGCAATTTGGAAGTATTTCTTTTAATTTTGTATGTCTTAAAACCTATTAGCAGGGGTACCCGGCATTGCCCGGGTTTAAATTCTACTACCATAATCACCATCATCCATCACTACTACCACAATCATCGCAATACTACTACTACCATAATCACCGGCCTCGACCTCCCTGTGCCTCATTAAACGGCGACCTCGATTTCGGCCGCTAAATGACTTCCGATTTTGGATCTGACCTCATCCGTGTCCCCATTTTGGGGGGCTGCAAACAACTTTCGTTCCATACACCTTTTCGATCGGAGGCTTCCTTATGCCCCAAACGGCCATTTTTTCATTGTTTTTTTTTTTTCAATTTCGGTCTCGAAACTACCTCCGATCGTGACCTCGCCCCCTCTATAACCTGACTCGGGTCAATTGACACCCACATGCAAAGTTTCAGCTCCCCAGGTCCAAAACCGCAGCCGACTATTAAGAACACACAGACAGACACACGAACTGATTTAATAATATAGATGGTAATATTCATGTCCTTATTTACTGGTAGATACGTAAGGGAATGTAATAGAGGTATGTGTGTCATTTGTATATCCATAAATATGTGAATGAGGATCATAGCATAGCAGCAGCAGTATAATTTTACATGGCAGACTGAGTGAAGCATCTATTGGTTCGAAACGTGTGTTCATAAGTATGCGACCTTGTAATAATTAAAGTGGGCTGTCGTCCAGAAATGATGCGCTCCATATGTCCAGGCCCTATCAAAGTGGCTCAGAAATTGCGGTTTCTGACTGTACTTCTTACCCTCTCTGAGCTAAATACTAAGGAGTACAGACCAGATAGTTTTCCTCCTGTTGTACTTAAAAACTGTTCTTCCGTACTGACTCCCTGCATAGGCAAGCTCTTTAACCTCTGCCTTTCCTCTAACGTCTTTTCTTTTTGCTAGAAGCTGGCTCAAATTTAACCTGTCCCTGAGAAGGGTGTCCACACTCAACCCTCTAACTATCGTCCAATTGCTTTAATTTTGTGCATCTCTAAAGTTTTTAAAACTACTCTGAATTCAATGCTTCTTAAGCATTTGTCTACCATAATCTACTTTCAGATCGCCAGTATAGTTTACGTAGAATACACCAAAGACAAGTACAAATGAGTAATGCCCTCAATACCTTCTTTGCATTAGTGTTTGCAACAGAAGACCTCAGTGATATCCCTACACCATCGCCGATTCAGATTGATAATTCAGATGTAATATCACCATTACAGAGAGAGAAGTATTGAATTGTTTAGATAAACTCAAGGTAAATAAAACTCCTGGACCTGATACAATCTCACCTAGAGGAAGCTAAGGATGAGCTCTCCAAACCACTGACATTACTATTCAATAAATCCTTGCAGTCTGGAACTATGCCTGATCAGTGGAAGCTACCCAACGTAACACCGATATTCAAAAAAGGTAGCAAATCCCTACCCAGTAACTATCGTCCAATTAGCTTAACCTCAGTTGTACGTAAAATGCTAGAAACGGTCATAAGAGACAGACTCGTAAATCACTTAAAGGAAAATAACATACTTAAAGATACTCAACACGGCTTTCGTAAAAAACGTTCCTGTTTAACAAACCTCTTAGACTTCTTCCACGATATCCTCAACCTCTACGATGAGAATAAAGCTGTAGATATTATATACCTTGATTTTCAAAAGGCCTTTGACAAAGTTCCCCACAAACGTTTACTGCTAAAACTAAAAGCGCATGGAATACAAGACGGTGTGTTGAAATGGATAGAAAATTGGCTCAGCGACAGAAAGCAAAGAATAGTCATAAACGGTAAGGCATCTAAATGGACCAATGTAAGTAGTGGGGTACCCCAGGGATCGGTACTAGGACCAATTATCTTTCTAATTTACATCAACGACATAGATGAGGGTCTCACCTGTACAATCTCAAAATTTGCTGACGATACAAAAATTGCAAATAGCGTACTCTCAAAAGAACAAGTTGACGATATGCAACACAATCTAGATAAATTGTCATGTTGGGCCCAAATTTGGCAAATGAGTTTCAATGCGGATAAATGTAAAGTACTACATATCGGATACCTAAATGAGAAAGCAAACTATTCGATGAATGGCACTCAGCTTAAGAATGTAAACAGAGAAACCGATCTGGGAGTAACAATATCGAGTAACCTAAAACCGAGTCAACAATGTTCAGAAGTTGTTAAGAAGGCAAACAAAATAATTGGCTTTATAGGCAGGTCATTTGAGCATAAATCCAAAGAAGTTATCCTAACCCTTTACAATTCCTTAGTCCGCCCTCTTCTGGAATACTGCGTCCAATCCTGGTGCCCTTATTACCAAAAAGATATAAACAAGCTAGAACGAGTTCAACGTAGAGTTACCAAAATGATACCTAGCCTAAAGAACAAACCATATGAAGAGCGTCTTAGAGAATTAAATCTATTTCCTTTAACCCAGCGCAGATTAAGAGGTGACTTAATTCAAGTGTTCAAAATCATCAAAGATGTCGACAATATGAACTGTAGAAAGTACTTCACTATCGACCAATCTAATTACACGCGTGGAAACTTGCAAAATTATTGGTAAATCTTTTAACTCGCACGAATCTAAGAATTTCTTCTTCAATGGAGTTGTCAACTTATGGAATGGGCTTCCCGGAGACGTTATAGACTGCAGCACCGTTGATTCATTTAAACTCCGCACAGACAAATATCTCGCATCAAACCCGCGACTGACTGCGTTTGTAAATGAATAACTTTATTTCATCCTCCCTCAGTTACTAACCCATCTGTCCCCTACTAACTTCCTAATCCTGCCACGGACAATAGTTCCCGTTCCAATGTTCATCGTCGTCCATCTGTCCCGAGACTCCTCCTAGACCGTTGGACGGATTTTCACCAAATTTCACACTAACATTTGTTGCGTGAATGCGAACGTCAGTCACAAAAGATTTTTTGAATTTATGCAATAGTTATGATTTTAGGTCCAAAATATGGTTTTACCCCCCCCCCCCCTTCCCGAACCCCCCCCCCCCCCACACACACACACACACACACACACAGCAATGATTGCGTTCTGGGGGCGAAAACATCTCGCTCCGTATTTGCTAGGTTAAGTTAGTTTAGTTGGCATTAGAAGTGATGGTAGTAATAGTGGGATTGATGGTGATAGTAGTGATGATGGTGATAATAGTAGTGATGATGGTTGCAGTTGTATTGATGATGACAGTAGTGATGATGATGACAGTAGTATATATGATGGTGACAGTAGTAGATATGATGGTGACAGTAATAGTAGTAGAGGTGATGGTCATAATAGTAGTGATGATGGTGACCAGTAATTATGATAGTTGTAGTGATAATGATGACAGTAGTGATGATGGTAGTGACGATGGTGTGAGTATTAGTGATGATGGTGAGTAGTAGTGAATGATCATGAAAGTTGTAGTGAAGACTACAATAGTTGTGATGATGAAGATAATGGTGATGATGGCAGTAGTAGTGATGATGGTGATAGGATACATGATGGTAATACTTGTGACAGTAGTAATGATGATGGTTATAGTAGTAGTGATGATGTTAACAGTAGTAATGATGTTTGTAAGATGGTGGTGATGATAGTAGTAATGATGGTTGATAGTTGTAGTATCAATGATGATAGTAGTGATTAAGATGGTAGTGACAATGGTGACTAGTAGTGATGATGAGAGTAGTAGTGATGATTGTAATTGTAGTAGTGATGATGATCATAGTAATGGTGATGATGACAGTAGTCGTGATGACTGTGGCATTTGTAGTGATGATTGTGATTGATGATGGTATTAGTAGTGATGATGGTAACCCATCGCAGAGTTGGATATGCCGTTTTTATTTTGGGCAAAACGGCACGTCTACTTTATTTATATAGTGGAACACATTCTATCCATCTCTCCTTTCTCTGCAATCTCCATCTTTGGTTCGGTGATTTTAATGTTCACCACCACCAATATGGCTCTCTTCTCATTTCACCGAGTAACCTAGTGAACAGGCCTACATCTCTTCTATCCAAAGCTACCTAGAGCAGTTAGTCCAGCGCCCTACTCATATCCCAGACGCCTTGGACATCTGCCCAACATCCTCCACACATTTATAATGCCTCTAATCCTTCTGCTTACACTGTGAATCTTCTCCCTCCGTTGGGCTCCTCTGATCATAACCTTAAGGGGGTAGTGCTTATTATTTTAACTATATATTTATATATTTGTTTAGTTTCCTCGCTAGACTTCCATCAAGCTTAGAAAAACACCCCCTAGACTGAATTTCAAGATAAATTTGTACATTTCTCGGTAGAAGAATGTCTTGGCTGAAGGCCGGATCCTTCTAAAATTAGATGCTCGCTATCGCTCACCAGGAAAATATTGACACCTAAATTATTGCACGAAAGGTCTTAATATTGACAAAGAAATGGGGCAAAAGGTCTCAAAATCGCCAAACTAATGGAAAGAACGTCTTAACCCACTGAGCCCCAGCGATGCAGGGTTTGCGTCCACAATACAATGTATGTAACGCTAAACCCCAGTGACGCAAACCATGCGTCCTGGCTGGTCCAGTCCCAATTACTCCGGTCCTATGGCACCTAGAGGGCTCAGATTTGTATGGGAACTGTGTAAGTATCCCACGCAACCATGCCGATGGTTGAACACTCAAAGTCCAACCGCGTGCACGTGAGCGCGCAAAAACCGGTATTTTGGGTGTTATTGCCTACAATTTTTTACTCTTGTAAAATCGACGTTCGGGGGCTCCGTAGGACCAATTTTTGACCTTTTTGATCGTTTTTTTTGTGGTTTTTCCTTCATTCCTAACCCATTCGCTATAGTTTCTGGAAAAAAACAAAAAATCCAGAAACAGCCGGTCCCTGGTGGTACATTTATTATAAACTAGCTGGGGCTCAGTGGGTTAAAATATCAAAACTAATATGCTAAACATGAGGGCGAAGGGGATCCAGAAAAAGCAAGTACTACCCCCTTAACTCTGTTACCTGACCTATCTCTATTTCCTTTTATTTTAGCTACCGACATCTGTGCTGATATTAGCCATGAGTCACTTACCAGTATAATATATAGGCTATAATTCCGTCTACAGAGAGAAAACAAGAAAGAAGAGATAGAGAGAGAGAAAGGGCATGTATATTAACCCTTGTTTAGCGGGGCCGGACTTAAGTCCGTATCTAAAAATCTGGACTATGTGGCGGGGCCTGACTTAAGTCTGTGTGCAATTTTGGCGCAATATTGGCTCTGAGAGAGAGACGAGCGACGGGAGGAGCGTAGGTTGCCTCATGACCGCTCACCACGGCTGCCGTGGGCCTACTGACATCTACTCCCCACACATCCACCCTCCCTCCCTCGCTACACACGTAATTATGTAACGAAATGACCGTATTTTAGCAATTTTGCCCTTCGGTTGCACGATCGTTGCAAGACAACCAGTGATCGTAGAAGGATGGTTCAGGTGTCATTGGAAAGCTCAATTAACGCCCTTTCAGGGATACATATTTGTATTATGCTCTGTCTCTTTTTATGCATGAAAAAGAGCACGGAAACAGGGCCATTTATGGTAAAAAAAAAAAAACGCTGGGCGCGTAGTGGAAAAAAACTGACTGGCCCGCTCGTAATGTGTTAAGAGAGCCCACCTCGCTTTTTTTCTCGTTCTCTCCCTCTCTCCTTGGCTTGTATCCATTCGGCCCCATTCAGCCAACTGTTTTAAGACTTTTATCCCCATCCAGGTGTCGATTTCTTCCTGGCGAGCAATAGCGAGCCAGCATTGTATGGAAAAATCCGTCTTCGCCGGAGACATTTTTCTATCGAAAAATGTACAGATTTAGCTTGCTGTCAAAACAAAAATATATATATGCTGGCTCCCTTCCGCTCGCCAGGAAAATATTGACACCTGGATGGGGGTAAACGTCTTAAAACAGTTGGCTGCATGGAGCTGAATGGAGACAAGCCAAAGAGAGAGGAAAAGAAAGAACAAAAAGCCGGTGACCCCCCTTAAAACCTCTGGCGAACACTTGTGGAACTACCGCCAAGGTCTCCTATGGGCAATAAACACTAGGTTGTGGCTTAAGGGGAGATGGGCCGTTTTTCTGGTCCCCTTTCTCCCTCCCTCGTGTTAAGTCCCATTTATTTTGAGATTATAAGACGTTTGGTCCATTACTTTGGAGATTTTAACACCTTTCGACCCATTTCGTTGTCAATTTTAAGACCTTTCGTGCCATTTAGGTGTTGATGTTTTCCTGGCGAGCGAAAGCGAGCCTGAATTTTTAAGAGGAATCGGCCTTCGGTCGGGACATTTTTCTACCGAAAAATGTACAATTTTATCTTGAAGGGGGGTCTAGGGGGTGTTTTTCTAAGTTTGATGGAGGTCTAGCGAGGAAACTAGAAAATAAAGAAGTACATGAATTAATATACCAAAAAACGGCTCATCTCCCTCTAAGGGGGCCCACCTCGTGTTTTGTTCTCTCTCTCTCTCTGGGTTGTATTCATTCAGCCCCATATTTGTGAAAGATACACTAAATCAGTCATTATATGCAGTCATTGTCCTAATTGTCATCCTTATTTACACTTTAGACTGTCTTATCTCTGTTATGCCGTTAACCCTCTCCGACATATGACGCGATTTTTAGCCTATTAGGGATACTTCAAAGCCTTTGTTACCATCAGGGGTATTTAGAAACCTTTAGTTTAGTTACTTCAACCACTGCAGTTGTCTTTGAGCATTCATTCATAAATTCTTAGTTTCCTCGCTAGACATCCCTCAAACTTAGAAAAACATCCCCCTCAAGGTAAATTTTTAAATTTTTTGGTAGAAAAATTTCCCGGCCTAAGGCCGGTTCCTCTTACAAGTACAGGCTCGTTATCGCTCGCCAAGAAAAAATCGACACCTAAAAGGCACGATAGGTCTTAAGATTTATAACGAAATGGGACGAAAGGTCTTAAAATCGCCAAACAAATGGGCCGAACGTCGAAAAATCTCAAAACTAATGGGACTAAACACGAGGGAGAAGCAAGACTCGAAAAACCCACTGCCTCCCCTTAACTGTACAGGCAAGAACCCACTATATCGCTACCCACCCATTTGAAGAACCCACTATATCGCTACCCACCCATTTGAAGAACCCACTATATCGCTACCCACCCATTTGAAGAACCCACTATATCGCTACCCACCCATTTGAAGAACCCACTATATCGCTACCCACCCATTTGAAGAACCCACTATATCGCTACCCACCCATTTGAGTCAGTATCGAACGCCAATGATGACCTAGATGTGTGTGAATTTGTATTTTGTTTTTGTGTGTTCATTGTTTGCTGATGTGTTTTGTGTTGTCCCTAGTCTGGCTCTGTCTTGAGTCGCCCCCCCCCCCCCCTCCCCCCCAAAAAAAGGGAAACTGGGGATTGGGCCTGAGTATATAGATAGATAGATAGATAGATCGGACGCAAATGAGACTTACAATACAGCGCTTTATCATAGCCCAGATATCATTTCGTTCAATATAGCTTCGAATCTATCCCGAATGGAATAGAAAGTTTCCACCAATGTTTAACCTAGTAAATGCATTCTATGAGTTCATCAAGGGGGTACTAATTGGTTATTGGTCTATATATTTAGTTAGATATTTTTGAGTTTCCTTGCTAGATCTCCATCAAGCTTAGAATAACACCCACTAGATCCCCTTTAAAGACAAATTTGTACATTTTTCGGTAGAAAAATTTCCTGGCTGAAGGCGGCCGATTCCTTCTAAATTTAGAGGCTCGCTATCACTCGCCAGGAAAAAATCGACACCTAAAGGGTACGGAAGGTTTTAATATGGACACAAAAATGAGGCGAAAGGTCTCAACATCGCTAAACTAACGGAACGAACGTCTTAAAACCTCAAAACTAATATGCGAAGCATGAGGGAGAAGGGGGTCCAGAAAAAGCGAGTACTACCCCCTTAAGGGGGGTGACCAGTTTTTGTTCTGTCCTTTTTTATCTTTCTCTGCCTTGTACCCATTTGGCCCCATTCAGCCTACTGTTTTAAGATGTTTATCCCCATCCAGGTGTCAATTGTTTACTGGTGAGCGGTAGCGAGCCAGCATATTTTTTATTTTTGTTTGACAGCAGGCTAAATTTGTAAATTTTTCGATAGAAAAATTTCTCCAGCGAAGCCGGATTTCTTCATATAATGCTGGCTCGCTATCGCTCGCCAGGAAGAAATCGACACCTAGATGGGGATAAACGTCTTAAAATACTTGGCTGAATGGGGCCGAATGGATACCAGCCAGAGAAAGAGAGAAAGGGAGAGAAATAACAAAAAGCAGGTCACCCCCCTTAAGGCCTCCAAACACTATCAATTATCATGAGTGCGCACACACGATTGACGAGACATTATTAAACCGTATCTAATATATGGTTTCAACCAATTCTCCCTACCAATAAATGCCTACAGTGGCCGATAGAGGCGCTGAACGCAAGGTTTACCGCGGTGCATTGTGGGAAATGGGCGACATCGCGGAGCTATCCACCCTCCATCACCTTCAACAATTCTATAATATATGCAGTTAGTCGAAAATTCTGTAGCTGACACATACTTTGGTCTATGCATACTGTTGTTTTATATATTTTAAAATCACCCATATTCATAAATAACGTATATTTACAATACAAAGTCAGCAGGTATTTTCCCGCCAATTTTGTCATGATAATTAATCAGCTTATAATTATGTTTGTAGTCATTATCAGCTGCATATGGACTTTCCCTTTATTACTATACTATATAAGCACTTAGTGTAGTCATATACGGTATAATAAAAACGTGTAGAAGCACACAGAAATTGAGATAAACTGTGCATATCCTAGGTGTTTGGTGTAGTGATGTCTACAGTCATAGCTCTGGCGCTAGTTCAGAAGCGTCCACTAGAGGTCTCAAAGGAATTGTTGGTTTTTGGCCTATGTATATATTTATAAATATATTTTTGAGTTTCCTTGCTTGACCTCCATTAACCCCTTCCTTCTTTACCGGCGACGTCTTTTGTATTTTATTTTAGCTATATTTAGACGATTTTGTGCAGTTTAAGAAGGATCTGTGGCTGTAAAAAGGGTTAAGTGAGATAGTTCAAGGCCTATTAATTGCTTGAGGCCCTTTTAAAACTGAATAAAATAGTATAATAGTAGCCAGATTAATGTTAAAAAGACGTTGCCGGTAAGGAAGTGGTTAAGCTTAAACAAACACACCTTACAACCATCTTTCAAGATAAATGTGTACATTTTTCGGTAGAAAAACTTCCCGGCCAAAGGCCGGTTTTTTCTAAAATTACAGGCTCGCTATCGCTCGCCAGGAAAGAATTGACAGCTAAATGGCACGAAAGGTCTTAATATTGACAAATAAATGGGGCGAAAGGTCTTAAAATCGCCAAACTAATAAAACTAACGTCTTAAAATCTCAAAACCAATATGCTGAACATGAGGGAGAAGGGGGTCCAGTAAAAGCGAGTACCTCTCCCTTAAGCAGTTCGAGGATTCAGAAAGAACCATTTCTTATGCCCGAGACAGAGTGCATTGATGCCAACGCCATCTAGAATCGTTCAGCGGCACATATTGTATCGTGTACAGTATGTGAAGGGTCCCAGCTATATGTTATGGTTTATTTTGTGTTTCCTTTCTCGGTACCATCACAGATTACAAGATGTTTTAGCCAGTTGGAAATTAGACTTCGTAAGCAACGGTGCGCTCCTTGTGTCAGAACAAAAATGGACTTCTAAATAGTACGAACGGTGTTTATATTGACAAAGAGATGAGACGAAACGAATGGGGGCAAACATCTTAAGATCTGAAAACTATTGGGGCTAAACATGAGGGGGAAGGGGATCTAGAAAAACAACCCGTCTCCCCTTAATAGTCGTGACCCCACTGACAGTATTCCCAAGACCGTGTGAACAAGTGGAAGTGTTAACAGAGCCCACCTCGCTTTCTTTCTCTTTCTCTCCCTCTCTCTTTGGCTTCTATCCATTCAGCCTACTGTTTTAAGACGTTTACCCCCATCCAGGTGTCAATATTTTCCTGGCGAGTGGTAGCGAGCCAGCATATATATAATTTTGTTTTGTCAGCAAGCTAAATTTGTAAATTTTTCGATAGAAAAATTTCTCCAGCGAACCCGGATTTCTCCATACAATGCTGGCTCGCTATTGCTCTCCAGGAAGAAATCAATAC
Organism: Paralithodes platypus; assembly: GCA_032716605.1. Taxonomy (NCBI): domain Eukaryota; kingdom Metazoa; phylum Arthropoda; class Malacostraca; order Decapoda; family Lithodidae; genus Paralithodes; species Paralithodes platypus. The sequence continues at coordinate 76,725,776 of CM064575.1, read as the reverse complement.
CTGGATGGGAATAAACGTCTTAAAACAGTTGGCTGAAGGGGGCCGAATGGATCCAAGCTAGGGAAAGAGAGAGAAGGAGAGAAAGATAAAGAAAAACACCGGTGACCTCCCTTAACTGAAGCCGAGCCATCGACCTATTTCTCAATTCTCATCAAGGTAAGCGGGAGGGTAATATTGCAGTTTCGGTGCCACAGCCTATTTTGTGGTGAACATATGTTTGCCTATTGTGTTTGATTTATTTCAAGCGATTTTAGATATATATTTTCTCTGGAAAATTTGTTAACTTAACCCTCTCCGACATATGGCGCGATTTTGAGCCTATTGGGGTTACTTTAACCCATAACTAGCGGCGCGCAACATAAGTCGAGTATAATAAATCTGGGTAAAATTCTAGTTTCACGTACACAGCGACAAAAGGGAGGCGCCGTTGTAAAGGCATAGCTTCCCGACCAACTATGAAGATCAGGGAAATTGCTGAATTTGCTGGGTAAAAGACGTAATATAATGATAATAAACTACATTAACGACATTAGCCTAACCTAACAACCTTACCTAACCTAACCTAGTATTATGTAATAGCTATGGTGCCGCATATGGGGAGAAAATATTATTTTTGTTTACAGTAGGTATAATTCCTTATAATGCATTTCCGCCGCTTTGGACATGTATAGGAATTAAGTATGGTATATGACAACTCTAAAGTAGCCATAGAAATTTATGAGTATGCTGTGAAAGCGAAACTAGAATTAAACCTAAATCTGGACTATCTGGCGGCGCTCGACATAGGTCGTGTGGCAATTTCAGCACTTAATGTTGCTGAGAGAGAGAGAGACAAGTGGTGGCAGGAGAGTAGCGAGCGTATGACTGCTCCAGACCACCGCGGCGAACCTACTGACACGAATCCCACCTCCTCCCTCCCTCTCTCACTCGCTATATACGGAATTGTATGGGGAAAGTGCCGAATTACATGCTTTTTGCACTCGCGTTGCGCAGTTGTTGCAAGAAAACTAGCCATCATAAAAGGATCGTTATGGTGTCATTGGAAAGCTCTGTTTATGCCCTTTCAGGAATAGATACTTGTTTTACGCTCTGGGTCTTATTTAGGCATGCAAATGATCACGTAAACAGCCCTATTTTGGCTAAAAACACCCCGCTGGGCGGTACATATAAATAAACCGCTAGTCCGCTAATCTAGTGTTAAAGCCTTTGTTACCATCAGGGGTATTTAGAAACCTTTAGTGTAGTTACTTCGGTAGCATTCAAGGAGACTACTGCAGGACTCTTCTTCTTCTTACCTCTGACCGGGTATAGGCTATCCTGGTGTTTACTAGCCTATACCCCTTTGAAAGGACATTAGCCTAACCTAACAACCTTACCTAACCTATCCTAGTATTATAGGTGGGGGCTGCCGCCCCCACACCCCCGCTTTGACTTAGATTTTTGGTGTATTTATCTGTGAAGTGGGTATTTTTCAATTTGTTGATAACGAAAATCCTCCATGCGGACTATATGGAGAAAAATATGGCGAATCTATTGGTGCCTATTTTCCCTATTAAATTGTTTGGTTCAATGTTATTTTAATACCACGAATTTTGTTGATATATTTGAAGATAAATATTGAATCTATATGCTCTAAAGATCAGGTCAATATTTATGAGTCACACCACAGCTGGAATCTCATTTCTAAGGGTAGTTTTGGGTTCCTATCATTCTATGCTTCATTGCTTTATACTTTTTATCCACCGGAATTTTTTTTTTTTTTTTTTTTTTTTTTTTTTTAGCATTAATCTAACCTAACTTAACCTAAATGTATTTGGGGGCTATTAGGTGGTTAATATACAGGAGACGCAACAATGTGTTTTTCAGGTATTTGTCTTTGTCAATATACAGGAGGCGCTACAATATAGGTAGCAAAATTGTAATTGTAGTTTTGGGTTCCTATCATCATATGCTTCATTTCTATATACTTTTTATCCCCGGGGGAATAAAAAAATCTTGGGATTTTTCATTTATTTTCTTGGGATTTTTTGTTTTGGTCATTAACCTTATCAAAAAACCTAACCTAACCTAACCTAATAGCCCCCAAATACATTTAGGTTAGGTTAGGTTAGGTTAATAAAAAAAAAAAAAAAAAAAATCAAAGAAAAAAATAAAAAACCCAAGATTTTTTTGTTTTTCCCCCGGGGATAAAAAAGTATATAGAAATGAAGCATATGATGATAGGAACCCAAAACAACCATTATAATTTTGCTACCTATATTGTAGCGCCTCCTGTATATTGACCAAATGTAACCTAACCTAACTTGCCCAAATTACCTAGTATCCTAGGTGGGTGCTGCCAACCCCTCGCTCTCCACACCCCCTTAAGTTAACAAAGCATGAAACTAAATATGCAGATTTCAATTTCAAGATCATCCATAATGGCAGCGGCCATTTAGAGATAATTGGCTTCCATCTTGACGGCTGTGGCACCGAAATGGAAATAATACTAGCGGGAGTTCCTTCATGTTTTATCTATATTATTAAATCAGTTCGTGTGTCTGTTTGTCTGTGTGTTTTTAGTAGGCGGCCGCAGTTTTGGACCTGGGGAGCTGAAACTTTGCATGTGGGTGTCAATTGACCTGGGTCAGGTCATAGAGGAGGCGAGGCCACGATCGGAGGTCGTTTCGAGGCCGAAATTGAAAATGTTTTAAAAAAAATGGCCGTTTGGGGCAGGAGGCGGCCTCCGATCGAAAAGGTGTATGGAACGAAAGCTGTTCGCAGCCTCCCAAAATGGGAGTACGTATGAGGTAAGATCCAAAATCGGAGGTCATTTAGCGACCGAAATCGAGGTCGCCGATTAATGAGACACAGGGAGGTCGAGGCCGGTGATTTTGGTAGTAGTAGTATTGTGATGATTGTGGTAGTAGTGATTGATGATGGTGATTATGGTAGTAGTAATGGTGGTAGTAGTGATGGTGATTATGGTGGTACAGCATTATTATTAAATTTAAACCCGGGCAACGCCGGGTACCCCTGCTAGTGTATTTTGATAACTGTTATGTCCATACCCCCTACATTTTTGTTTTCTTTTTGTTCTCAATACTAGTAGGAAAAGTTATAGGGATATTTGTTTTTGTTTTTACAGTACTTTACATACTGCACATAAAATGCATTTCCGGTGGTTAACACATATTTGAATATGATCTTTGCAGCATCCTTATTCTAAAATAGCGTTCCAATGTTGAGAAAAAATTCGTGGTCGTCTCGGTAATAAGTACCTAGTGTATTTCTATTTTATTATATTTCTTATGATACAACTAGCTCAGCTTTTAATGGCATAATACTGTATATGCATGATGTTTATGCTATAACAGACCTATCAGGCACATTAGGATCGATGGGACTTCTGTTGGTCCAAAAGTTAAAATATACTCTAATTTCTAAGGCCGGACTACGCCGTTTGAGCCTAGTGGTCTGTGTATCTATGTAACTCTAAGCCTCATCCAGCCTCTCTCTCTTACCCTGCCCTTCTATTTATTCCCCCTAGAATATGAATAACAAGTATATGGCCAATCAACACAAACCTGGGCTCTTCCCTCCAGGCAGGTAAACGAGAGGCTCTGCATTTCCAACACTAAAACTAAGTCCTTTGTTTTTTATTCACCTTTTGGTCGATTTTTGTCATGTATTTGATATTGTTCTACTGTTCTCCCTAGAACTCCATCAATATTAAAATAAAAAAAAATAAAAAAAAATAGATATAATTGTACATTTTTCGGTAAAAAAAAATCCCGGCCAAGAGCCGGTTCCTCCTAAATTACAGATTCACTATCGCTCGGCAGGAACTAATAGACACCTACTATGGGTTTCAGAGGCCGTGTTACACAGTTTTTAGGGAATAACGTATTAACAAACAGTTGGATCAGTATGATATTTTGCCACAACTTGTTTCACACCGTCCCCTAATTTTCGTTAATATTGTGCATTACCAAAACTGGAGAATTAAGCCACTTTTCCCTTAGTCATGAGGTTAAAGTCACACCTGAATGGCTAGGAATCGGACAAGGCTACCGTGGCGTACCTGTGGAAACCACCAAACCATTATTGCTCCTCCATCAAGCACGGTAGTTATCACCCACCATTCAACCCTAATATCGTCTTACATTCAAGTTATCGGGTATACTGATGATTTGGACCGACAGTTAGCCCATCTATCTCTTTAGGCCTACAGTAATAGGTCCGGTAGAGCATATACATTATTGCTATTTAGGTCATTAAGAGCTGAAATGTATTATAAGGGAGAACAAAAATAAAACGCTAAAATACGCACCACAGCTAGCAGTGCAATCTTAATGGGTGATGGCAAAGTAACATAAAGATTAAGATGTTTTCGCATAGGTTTAAGCTTCCGGAGATAAATGTTTACCCATGGTCCCGTTAAAATATCCTCAAGTAACCTATTAAAACTGGGATTTTTTTATTTTAATACCACGAATTTTCCGAGTGTTATTTATATATTTTTTTTTAATTTGCATCAATACATAGTGTTTGTAATGAATTAGAAATCTCGGGAAAACCTATGTTCCCCATTAGGCCTATCGATCGATGTTGGTTGAGACCCCCCCACGATAGTGATTTGAAAAGACATTAGCCTAACCTAACAACCTTACCTAACCTAACCTAGTTCCTGCTGGTTGAGTACTAATCCCTTAGTAAAAAAAAAAAAAATTGGCTGTCGATTATACGAAGGTGAAAGAAAAGTCGATGAAGTCTACGGTGTTTACTCTGCAATATTCAGCTTTGATTCTACATTGATAACTGGAAAGTACCGTATTGACAACCTTGTTACGAATATTAAATTTTAGCACCATACTTTTATATTAGGTTTTTCCGAGGGTTTAACACATTTTCATATGATCTTTAGAGCTATCGATGACTGGAAGTATATACCGTATTGACAACCTTGTTACAAAAAAGACATGTTAGTACCATACTTTGTTATTAGGTTTTGCCGAGGGTAAAACAAATTTTCTTATGATCTTTAGAGCATAATTATAGATTCAATATTTATCTTCAAATATATCAACAAAATTCGTGGTATTAAAATAACATTGGACCAAAAACTGTTCAGGGGACTGGTTAGAACTTGTAGGATGTTTAATTGAAGTGCGGAAATCAGTATTTACTGAGAAATAAGTCTTAAAATGCGCTATGGGTCACCCAGGGTCCCTGCCCTCTCTTTCCCAAGTGAACAATGACTAGTTCAGGCAAAAAAATTAATATTATATTAGGGTTAGGTTAGGTTAATCTAATCTAATCTAATCTAATCTAATATTTGTACATTTTGGGCAGTGGGCGGGGCTGTGCATGTGCAGGGGGTAAGGTATGTGGCGCGTACAGACCCTCCCGTAAAACATAGCGCATTTTAAGACTTTTATTTCTCAGTAAATACTGATTTCCGCACTTCGATTAAACATCCTACAAGTTACAACCAGTCCCCTGACCAGTTCTTAATAGGTTACTTGAGGATAGGAAAACGGGAACATAGAAAAAATGTTACCCTTATTTTAACTTACGTCCGCCGCCGCACTAGGTTATTGTTGTGAAACTCCGCCCTTCTCACTGCCACTCGATGCCGGAGTAAGGGATGTCCCATAATACTGCGTTTTTTGCACTGTTACCCAAGCAGCGAGGGTGTGGGGGCAGCAGCCCCCACCCATAATACTAGGATAGGTTAGTCTAATGTCTTTTTTACGCTTTTAACCCCTCATTTTCCCTGAACTTCATAGCCCTCCCCACTAGTAGGGGGCGTGTTTTTAGATTGTTGGATAAAGGGTAAATATTCATTTCAGCTCCTCTTCAGTACAAAACAAAACTATATCTGCAGGAAAAAAAAAAAAAAAAATTACTGAAATCGCTGTCGGTCCAAAAAGTCAGGTTTACCAAGTTATCTGTCTCTATCAAATACACAAAATATGTATTTGTGTATATAGAAAAAATAAATCAACACGCAAATAAATGGGCCCATCCCCCCTTAAACATGAGCGGTCAGAGTGAGGGCTAGGTTTGGTCGATGGGATAAATAGTCTATTCTCTGTAAGTAGGCGATAAATCATGACCTGTAACCTCTAACTCAAAAATGACCGAGTAATCGAGTTAATATTTCTAACATTTGGGAAGAGTCGGTCAAGGAATAGATGTGGAAATTTAACCCCCATTTGCTCTAGCTATTTTTGAGTTACAGAGGATAGAGGTCATGATTTCTCGCCTACTTACAGCGAATAGACTATAGCGTGAAGGTGGACTTAAGGAGAACGACGATGCCCATACTTATACAGACATGGTGGCTATTGTTACTGATAGAAATAAAAAGCGTAAACCAAACCCTTGTATGTGCATCAGTAGGTTTTCCTGAGTATTGTTAGAGACACCATACGATATACAACTTCATACTGTAGGAGGCGATAATATACACAATACCGTCTACTGGTTAAGTTGTCCAGTTACTTAGAAAAGCAAATAGTTATCAAAGTCTTGCAATAAAATGTTTCAAAGTCGGTAAAGTTAAATTAGAAATGCATCAATATTTGCCAATAAGACTGCAAACAACTAGGATGTGTCACCTTGATTTAACTTAGAAGTTTTTATTTAGAGAGTGAATACTGCTTAGAATACTGATCCAATAAATTACTCTTAATACTTTAGTGTCAATACAAGTATTTACTCCGATAAATCCATCGCCCCCAGAGTGAAGCTAAATGTGTATTCATGTCTCTCTCAGATGTAATATAATGACGGTAATTAACGGGCGTCCAGGTGTGTGAGTGGATGGGTTAATTGATAGCCAGTATAATTGCTTCTCTGTACACATGGGAGATTTCGTATTGTTGTGTCAATATGTTTAAGCAGGTTCTTATGGTACTCAACTGGAGAAATGAGAACACAGGAAGATATATACATAACACAATTATATTTGAATATATGGTTACTTATACAAGACAAACATAGATACATGTGATTATATAATTATGCAAAATATAAAGTGGCAAATTACAAGACAACTGGGCTAGGTTGCCTCGGTCACAACGTCAAAGAAGGCTTGGGGAAAGATAGTCTTTGGTGTTCTCCTCCGTCCAGGGGCGTCGCCAACTGCCACACCTGCAGCCTGGCCTCGTCAGCATAGTGGCACCTTGATCGTCTTCTTGCCCAAACCAGTCACCTGAGGGGGTCGGTCCTCGGCTCGTTCTTTCTACTCACGACTTGCGTCTTCATTCACGTCCTCGGCAACAAGTAGCGTCTCGGCGTCTCTCTTTGCCACTCCACCAGCATTTGTGGTAGCTTCTTCCCAATCTAGGTCAATTCTTCGAAGTAACTATCAGTACCATATCTCCTAAGCTTCGGCCATGAATCTAAGTGCTCAACTCAAATGCTTCGGAGCATTTGACCTCCCGATGTAAGCTTACAGGTGGCTGCAGTAAGCGAGAGGCAAGTCTGTCATACCGTTTCTTTCTTAGTATGTCTAAACTTTAATTATGCTTCGTATGGCCTCTTTTATCGCAATTACCATCCACCTGAATAGTCTCCCAAGCGGATATCCCATGTGCCCAAAGCCGAATTGTGGTATGTCTGTTTGATTCCTTCTGCCCTTAAACCCTTGGGACTTGGCTGGGGTACTCAAGGTGCCCCAGAATTGGGGTTTAGTGATTTTTGTTTTAACCCCTGTGGAGTGGGCCTTTTGGCCCGAAATTGCCTTCATTCCCTGCTCATTTTCATGCATACGCAAAAGCCAGAGATAATACAATAATATATCCGTGAAAGTACAGTAATAGAGCTTTCCAATGATACCTGAATCATCTCTGTACGACGTCAGGTTGTCTTGCAACGATCTTGCAAACGAAGGCTAAAATCGATAAGAATGAGCAGTTTTGAGCTGTTTTAGCTATGTGTAATGCTGCAAATGTGCGAGACATGGCTATGAGTCACACCAGTATGAGCCCGGACACCGTGGGCTCCGGATGAGGCCCTCCTGCGCTGCCTGCAACAGCTGGCCTCACTCCCAGGCCACATAATAGCCAGACAAGGCATTGGCAAGGCGTTAAAAGCAAATACAAGAAAAGACAAATAGGTCACAAGGGGTGTATGAACCCATATAAATAAAGATCAAAGTGCAGCTCTCTCGGGATGATTGGGCTACACTTTAGTTTCCACAGTCCCTCCGTTAGTTCTATTTATGAATAGCATCTGTCACTCAGATACCAGCGAAGAATAACAGCGCACACCCTACCATTTTCTAAAACCCAAAAGGCAAGCCCACACAATTATACAACATCTGCGGAGCTTAACAAGATAAAAACCCTGTGCTTTACAAGGCCTATTATGTAGCTGTGTTTACCTTTCTTTGTTGTCTATATGTAGCTGTGTTTACCTTTCTCTGTTGTCTATATGTAGCTGTGTTTACCTTTCTTTGTTGTCTATATGTAGCTGTGGTCACCTTTCTTTGTTGTCTATATGTAGCTGTGTTCACCTTTCTTTGTTGTCTATATGTGGCTGTGTTTACCTTTCTTTGTTGTCTATATGTAGCTGTGTTTACCTTTCTTTGTTGTCTATATGTGGCTGTGTTTACCTTTCTTTGTTGTCTATATGTGGCTGTGTTTACCTTTCTTTGTTGTCTATATGTAGCTGTGTTTACCTTTCTTTGTTGTCTATATGTGGCTGTGTTTACCTTTCTTTGTTGTCTATATGTGGCTGTGTTTACCTTTCTTTGTTGTCTATATGTAGCTGTGTTCACCTTTCTTTGTTTATATGTAGCTGTGTTTACCTTTCTTTGTTGTTTATATGTAGCTGTGTTTACCTTTCTTTATTGTCTATATGTAGCTGTTTACCTTTCTTTGTTGTTTATATGTAGCTGTGTTTACCTTTCTTTGTTGTCTATATGTAGCTGTGTTTACCTCTCTTTGTTGTCTACTGTATATGTAGCTGTGTTTACCTTTCGTTGTCTATATGTAGCTGTGTTTACCTTTCTTTGTTGTCTATATGTGGCTGTGTTTACCCTTGTTGTCAATATGTAGCTGTGTTTACCTTTCTTTGTTGTTTATATGTAGCTGTGTTTACCTTTCTTTGTTGTTTATATGTAGCTGTGTTTACCTTTCTTTGTTGTCTATAATTATGTGGCTGAGTTTACCTTTCTTTGTTGTCTATAATTATGTGGCTGTGTTTACCTTTCTTTGTTGTTTATATGTAGCTGTGTTTACCTTTCTTTGTTGTCTATATGTGGCTGTGTTTACCTTTCTTTGTTGTCTATATGTAGCTGTGTTTACCTTTCTTTGTTGTCTATATGTAGCTGTGTTTACCTTTCTTTGTTGTCTATATGTAGCTGTGTTTACCTTTCTTTGTTGTCTATATGTGGCTGTGTTTACCTTTCTTTGTTGTCTATATGTTGTCCTATATGTGGCTGTGTTTACCTTTCTGTTGTCCTGTGTTTACCTTTCTTTGTTGTCTATATGTAGCTGTGTTTACCTTTCTTTGTTGTCTATATGTAGCTGTGTTTACCTTTCTTTGTTGTCTATATGTAGCTGTGTTTACCTTTCTTTGTAGTCTATATGTGGCTGTGTTTACCTTTCTTTGTTGTCTATATGTAGCTGTGTTTTCCTTTCTTTGTTGTCTATATGTAGCTGTGTTTACCTTTCTTTGTTGTCTATATGTGGCTGTGTTTACCTTTCTTTGTTGTCTATATGTGGCTGTGTTTACCTTTCTTTGTTGTCTATATGTAGCTGTGTTTACCTTGCTATATGTCTATATGTAGCTGTGTTTACCTTTGTTGTTTATATGTAGCTGTGTTTACCTTTCTTTGTTGTCTATATGTGGCTGTGTTTACCTTTCTTTGTTGTCTATATGTAGCTGTGTTTACCTTTCTTTTTGTTGTTTATATGTAGCTGTGTTTACCTTTCTTTGTTGTCTATATGTGGCTGTGTTTACCTTTCTTTGTTGTCTATATGTGGCTGTGTTTACCTTTCTTTGTTGTCTATATGTAGCTGTGTTTACCTTTCTTTGTTGTCTATATGTAGCTGTGTTTACCTTTCTTTGTTGTCTATATGTGGCTGTGTTTACCTTTCTTTGTTGTCTATATGTAGCTGTGTTTACCTTTCTTTGTTGTCTATATGTAGCTGTGTTTACCTTTCTTTGTTGTCTAAATGTGGCTGTGTATACCTTTCTTTGTTGTCTATATGTAGCTGTGTTTACCTTTCTTTGTTGTCTATATGTGGCTGTGTTTACCTTTTTTTGTTGTCTATATGTAGCTGTGTTTACCTTTGTTTGTTGTCTATATGTAGCTGTGTTTACCTTTGTTTGTTGTCTATATGTAGCTGTGTTTACCTTTCTTTGTTGTCTATATGTGGCTGTGTATACCTTTCTTTGTTGTCTATATGTAGCTGTGTTTACCTTTCTTTGTTGTCTATATGTGGCTGTGTTTACCTTTCTTTGTTGTCTATATGTAGCTGTTACCTTTCTTTGTTGTCTATATGTAGCTGTGTTTACCTTTCTTTGTTGTCTATATGTGGCTGTGTTTACCTTTCTTTGTTGTCTATATGTAGCTGTGTTTACCTTTCTTTGTTGTCTATATGTAGCTGTGTTTACCTTTCTTTGTTGTCTATATGTAGCTGTGTTTACCTTTCTTTGTTTATATGTGGCTGTGTTTACCTTTTTCGTATTTATGTTGGTGTAATGTGCCTACTTTGTAATTTGGTCTGTCTTGGAAATAATTTGTTTTGAAAGTATTATTTATGCCCCTTCTTGCAGCTTCATTCTAGTGCGTATATGTGAGAGAGAGAGAGAGAGAGAGAGAGAGAGAGAGAGAGAGAGAGAGAGAGAGAGAGAGAGAGAGAGAGAGAGAGAGAGAGAGAGAGAGAGAGAGAGAGAGAGAGGAGAGAGAGAGAGAGAGAGAGAGAGAGAGAGAGAGAGAGAGAGAGAGAGAGAGAGAGAGAGAGAGAGAGAGAGAGAGAGAGAGAGAGAGAGAGAGAGAGAGAGAGAGAGAGAGAGAGAGAGAGAGAGAGAGAGAGTTTGTGTGTGTGAGAGAGTGAACTTTACCGTTTCATTAAGGGGAGGTTTTTAGTGTGTTTCCTAGAATTCCATCAAGCTTGAAATTACACCCCCATGACTCCCTTTCAAGATAAATTTGTACAATTTCGGTAGAAAAATTTCCCGGCCGAAGGCCGGTTCCTCTTAAATTACAGGCTCGCTATCGCTCGCCAGGAAAAAATCGACACCTAAATGGGACGAAAGGTCTTAAAAGTGAGATAAATGGGATGAAAGTTCTTAAAATCGCCAAACTAATGGGGCGAACGTCTTAAAATCTCAAAAGCAATGGGGCTAAGCATGAGGGAGAAAGGGGTAAAGAAAAAAATCCCTCGAGTGGAAATCTCCCCTTAATGGCTGCGCACCTTACATATTCCCTTTCTGATCCTACATAATATCAATCGATACCTATATAGCTCACCCTATGACCGGCTAATCTTATAAAATAGCCTAAGGAAGAGAGGCCCGAGCTCCTTGGATAAAACTAGTAATGTATGATCGGCTTCTTGCGAGATAAATCACAGGTCATACGTCTTCGATAACTGGCTGTGTTCTTACTGGTATTTTCTTACATTTTTGTTTTTGTTTTTTCCGCAGTGGGTGATGTGTAGTAGAGTTTAGAGTATGATGTATTGTGTTGTGACGCAGTTTAACAGCTTAATCTGACTTATCATTAGACGATCTTATATGTGGGACTTAGAACGGTAAATAGTATATCAATTAACCCTCTTGCTTTTATATGTATCTATGTTTATACTTAAATACATACCCCATTGCTGGGGGTGGCCAACTCGAGACAGAGTCCGAGCATAAACAACATTCAAGGGTTCTACTGTAATTCTCAGGGTCCGGGAGCCCTTTCTCGTTCCCTCGCCCCTTTCTCTATCTCGATGAGTAGGAGAATTTTACAAGGGGGGGAGGATTCCTAGCCCCATTCCCCAGAAGGAAGAGTAGGACAGTAAAAGATCCAGACAGAAATAGCTAAGAGGATGCCAAGCCTCACTCTGAATAGGACCAGCCTTCACCCAGCTTCTATAGACTTTTATATACCATTCCTAATCTGAATATTAGCCAGTCTAATAATAGCCAGAATAAACTGTCAAAATGCGGCATTAGCCTAAAAGAGTTAATGTTAATTACGTATTGTGTATTGCATGTTGCATTTTGTAGTATATGCTGTATTCTGCACCATTATGTGTACCGTATATACCGGTAGACTTGGTGTATTTTGTGAGTCGGTAGGAGGCTGTATTTCTTTAGGCTCGGCTTTGTACAAGATAAATCAGGGGTCATACATCTTCGACCACTGGGCGGGTTCTTGCGTGTATGTCTGAAAATTGTGTAAGGCAACCACATTTTGTTTTCTTGGTCGATGGATGCATGTACAAATTCAGCACCTTTCGCTTTAATTTGAGCTTCAGAGTTTATATATACAGTATATACAGGGTGTTTCAGTTAGTTTTCATAAATGACGGGACGTATTAGTCAGGCAATAATAAGACCATTTTATTCTATAACGTTCTGGTTGAGTATTTATAATTACGGAGATACATTGAAAGTTATTGATAGATACAAACAAGATGCAGTCTAAGGGGTAAAAACGAATGTTTCAAAGCTAGTGCAGGTCAGAAAAGTTTTGTGTGCGCTAGCAATCTTTTGGACGCGGAGGCAAACTTTTGGGCCGTGTGGGAATTCATTGGACCCTGCAGCCACGCCACTTTAGTTAGTTAAAATAGGACATCAGAGGCTAGCAACCCTTCTGGATTATTAAGCCAGCACACTGTAAGTTAAGAATAGCGTCAGGACTGGAGCCTCTTTTCGAGAACTCAGTCCCTTGCACGCCACAGACCTTATAGATGGACAAGCAAATGTTTGTGCCGCGTGGGCAAAGCTTTTGGGCCGTGCAGCCACGCGACCAAACAATACTTCGGAGTTTGGCTTTAATGGTTTCAAGATTCTAATGGGTGTAGCCTTCTATATGCTTTTTGAATAATAGATAATTATATCTTGCTATAATAGTGCACGAAGTTTAGTTGTATGCATTTATATTCTATAATGTTTATTGTATGCATGTATGTATATATACTGTATACTCAGTCACATACCACATTGTTTGGGGTGGCCAAATCGAGACAGAGCCCGAAGAGAAATTCTTTAAGTTCCAATTCTGAGGGTCCGGTACGACTTTCGCGTTCCCTCACCCCTTTATCTGTCTCGTTGAGTAGGAAAATGTTACAAGGAAAGGAGGATTCCTAGCCCCCTGCCCCCATTAGTATTACTATTACCATTACCATTATTATTGCTATTTAGAAATAGTCAGTTTTTGTCATTGGAAAGTCACCTTTCAAGCTGGTTGATCACCTGTAGCACGCATAATTGACTTGATGGGGTGGAAAAGAGATTCTCGGACATCAAAACAAACCTCCTAAATGTAATAATGATTAGGTAAATAATTAATGAAAAGATTCGATTCAGTTCGGCATAGCTTCGAAAACTTTAACTTACGATTTAGTTCCAAGAATGTACAGTATTGTACAATAATGATTACTGATCTCTGACCAGAGACGCCTGGCTGGAGTTTTCGTAAAGGGACTCTCAGTCCTGACGGTATTCTTGACTTGTGTGCAGGCTTAATAATCCAGAAGGGTTGATATCCTCTGAAGTCCTATTTTAACTAACTAAACCTGACTTGAACTGCTATCACAGCCACATACTCGAACAAAATCTCTACACTGCTGAGTGGGACAAGTAACTGTAATCAGGCGATTTGACGCGTTTTACTCGAGATAATTTAGTTACACGAGAGTGGTCAACTCCAATCCAATCCACTATAAGAAATCGTGCCGCTAAAAAGTACAGCTACTGACCAATGGTTCGTGATCTGTGGTGATTTTCTTAATGCAAATATATGCATTTAGATTAATGTTCTGACCAAATCAGCTGTATACAAATATATTTGCGTAAAGTGTATATACTATTATATAATAGATTCGATCTGAACATCAATCTAAATGGACTATTTTGCACAAAAACAATAGCATGAGCTCAAGAACATTTGTCAGTAGCTGTACCATTTACTCTTTCATTCAACCAAATTTGCCTTGTCTGGGCCTATCAGCATTCAGCAGAAATGCTACCTATACCGGTTTACCGACACATACAATGGCGAAAATATTTAGGTTAGGGGTGTGCACTGCACACCCCTGTTTCTGTACAGTATAGCCACATTATTTCTACAGCATGCTATGTCTTGGGAGAGCCTAGAAGCTTCATTTCCTCACATTTTACCTTCTTATCCTTACTATTACTTTATATAAATATACTGTAATATTCAGGGGTAAATACAATACAGTACTATATTAAACATTTATTTCAATTTCATCACAGTTGGTTTGTGTAAATATATTATTGTACATATTTCCACCACAGGGGTCTATAGGAAGATCATCAACCATCTGTCTGTCTTCGTAGCGCAATGGATAAATGCACTGAATTTCGGTTTGAGCATCCTAGGTTCGAATCCCTGGACTGCCACATGTATTTGTTGATTTCATTAATTGAGTTTAGGAGTAAAGTCGGTTGGTGGAGGGAACATATTAATACTCTAAATTAGGTTATGCTTAATAAATGTAACCGGCAGCTGGCTCAGAAGAGTATCGGGGGTTGAGGCCTTTGTAACAGCTCAATGCCAGACGAAAACAGAGCAGCAAATGTGTTAGGCATGGCTTCTGATAAAATATTTGGTATGGCGTGTATTTGAACATACTTTGTTTCGTCTAGAACAGAATATTAAAGAATGAATCTAACCTAATATAAGTAGTAAGAATCATGGTAGGTTGACTACCTATGCTCCCCAGTGGATTTCCTGAGTGGTTATTGTTTGCGAAATGACAGAATAGCGAGCTGACTTGCATCAAGGCTAGTAAAATACATTATTCCTATAATGAATTACAATAGAATACACTCGTTGATAGCCTACATTATTAATAAACTCGTTGATAACCTACATTATTAAGTTCCTATGTTGACACCCCTGTAATGGGTATATTTGCAAACCTGCCATGCAAATGATAAACTAGGTATTATACCGTACTTGCTTCTAGTTTAGTATATTAACTCTAGTTATATTAATCATCATATGATACTATTTGGCAATAGTATTACTCTATAGAGTCAACTCTATGTACTTTAAATAATTTATGTAATGCACTAATGATAATGCAGTAAGTATACTGTATGTTTTCCGGCATGAGTGAGGAATAACAAGGCTATTATTAGGTCAGAGACCGTCAGACCACGGAGGAAACAATATACGGAGTGTCAACTCTTATGGGGGATTATGAAACCAAAATAATGACATAGCTTGGTCAATAGATGGCACTGTAATTGACTGCGTGTCGTTTGTCTGTTTACAACAAATGACATGAACGATGTGAGGGGATGTGGCGGAATAAACAAACATGGGGCTAAACGTTGGTCACCGCTGTCTGGTATGCGGGAAAAGCCGACGAACTGGCCATGACTTATGATTCCATTTCTTCCCACACTTATGGACCTATCACCTGCTAAGAGAGTGATTATATATCCACATGAAAATAAATTGTGCATAGTAATATTGTATTGTGTATTGGTTACAGTCCAAAATATATAATTGACACCGGACACCTGTTTGTATTTCATGTTGCCATGACTATTCCTGTTATTCATCAACTAATATACATAATAAATAAATAATTTAATTATTACATGTGTAAATGTCACTTGCAATGGTGCACACCGGAATAGGAGTAATTATTGATAATATCAATAAGGGTAATTCTCTGAGACCAACTGTTTACGAATTTGTACGTGAGTTGTGTGACCTGCAAAATGTTAACTTATTCCGACAGAGAGGTCAGAAGAAATACAGTTTAATAGTATAAGATAAACCTACGTTATAGTGCAGTACAGCCATTTACATGTACAGTATACAGTACAGTATATGTGTAAAATATTTATGTGCCACAATCTCAATGTTTTAATTAATTGCATGCTGTTAAGGGGCATTTTACGTCTTACATTCCAATTACCCCAAGAATAATATTCGTGAGACTTTTGGTTATCGTAAATAATGAAAACTGAACACAATATACGTTTTCTTTAAAACCTATTGTATTCCCATTCTCTTATCAACTAGCTTGGCCAATAGATGGCGTGCATGGAATGTTTTCGCAATTATAGTGTGGAGTTGACGCTCCGTATATTCTCTCTTCCGTGCTGTCAGACGCTATCAAGATCCCATGCAGGTCACTGACACCTCAGACGTTCATCACCCGCCATGGCAACCACAGATTACCACCTAAATTAGTATATAAACACCTGTCACCGTATCCCAATTGTACCATCATGGACCGACTTGTATCATCAACCCGAAGTTACCTGTGGATATTTAACCGGTTAAGGTAAGCTCTCCCGACCCTTGCTTTCATTAATAAGGACTAAACATGCTGCCATTTACATTTACCGGCACAATTTCGTTACGTGTTGTTCGGGTCCGAGATACCATATATCGGCTTATATTTTCGCTATCTATTCTAAGGTAGCTTAGTCTATGGTTCTACTCCTCAGATCTGATATAAGTATTATATAGCATACCGTACTTAGCATGTGTTGTCTGGGTGCCGATCGCTGCGGTAGTCGTTGAAATATCTCCGCTATCACTAGGTAGCTCACATAAAAAAAATCGGTCCGTGAAGTAACAAATAGCCTAGGTTACGCAAACATTGTGAATATCAAATAGCATCACGCACTCATTACACACTAAAAAAAAAAAACAGCTATCACCAACGTTCATATAATATCAAAATGCATATATAATAACTATAGTTATTAAAAAAAAATACAAATTTATCTATTTTTTTTTTTTTTTTTTTTTGCAGTATGATGGAGGTCTAGGGAAGAAACTAATAACATAAATATATGAAAACAAATAGACAAAAGGTGAAACATCCCCCCTAAAGGTTTCGAAGCAATCTCAAATGAATCAAATCTTATTGATTCTTAACCAAATAAGTATATGCTTTTCAGAGGCTCGTTTTGCTGTTGAGGGGTGCACATTGATCCAGGATTTGTCTTATAGTGTGCAAGAAAGAGTATAATTGACCACATGCTACTTTCAGGCTATCCGGAAGTTGGAGCTGTAGACATTGATATTTAGCAGAATTCCCAGCTTGAATACGGTCGAAGTACATTTATAAATACAGTAAAGCCAATTCAACATACTTTTCATCCATCAGAACCCTATATTATCCTTGCATTTCTGTTTTAATATCCGTTTACTAATCCAACTTCCTTATAGTTTGAAACTCTCAAGTGGTCAATTGGCGACGCACTCATTTGAATCGAATACAAACGAGACAATACAGTGCTTGATTATAGCCCACAGGCTTCGGAACTTGGCTGTAACGCCTTCACGCCTTTGTACACTCGGATACCATAGTCTCTAGCCCACCCCACTCTGGCACAAGGTGAGGCCAGGACCCTTTCTGGACGGTGGCCCACAGTAATGGTGAGGGATAGGGTTTGAGAGCGAGGGCAACACACAAACGAGCACAGTGTGAAGCATTTGAAGACTTCGAATCCTGTCCCAAATGCTTCACGCTGTGTTCATGTGTGCGTTTCTCTCTCCCAAACCCCAGCCAATAGCTCCAGCCGTAACTATCACTGTGGGCCACCGTCCAGAAAGGGTCCTGGCCTCACCTCGTGCCAGAGTGGGGTGGGCTAGAGACTATGGTATCCAAGTGTACTCTTGATTCTAGCTATTATTAGACGATTGCCTGCAGTTTAAGAAGGACCTATATTATTCAGTAGGTCTATTGAGATCGTATTTACCCCTTTGAGTCCTAGAGGTATATAATAAGCCATGGACTACAGTAGATCTGGACTTCACACGAAAATGGAACTTTGCATTAAGGGACCCAACATTGGAGAACGAACCCCCAAGTTCGAACCTCGAAACTATCAACATTTCGCAGCTTTGAGGTTCGAATTTGGAGGTTCGTTTTCCGATTTTGGGTCCCTTCCTGCAGAGTTTCATTTGTGTGTCAAGTCCAGATCTACTGTAGTCTATGGCTTATTATATACCTCTAGGACTTAAAGGGGTGAATACGATCTCAATAGACCTACTGAATAACATACTGTACTTAGGTCCTTCTCAAACTTCATGAAATCCAGATCTACTGTACTCTATGAATAAGCTAAAGAAAATCGTCTAATGATAACCAGATTGTGATGAACAATAAGTCATCGTGTTAACCCCTTCTGTACCGGCAACGTCTTATGTATTTTATTCTAGCTATATTTAGACGATTTTGTGGAGCTTAAGGACGGATTTGTGGTAGTTAAAAGGGTTAATTAAGATAGTTCGAAGCCTGTTAATTGTTGGAGGCCCTTTTGCAGCTAAATAAAATCGTCTAAATATAGCTAAAACAACATTTGAGAGACGTTGCCGGTACAGAAGGGTTTGAAGAGGTTAATGTTCAAAGATTGGAATTTGTGTAACCTTATAATTATATGCTCACAACTGCACCTGTTCCAACTACGTGGCCATTACTTGGGGAACATTGTCATGAGTCCCTGAGCTTAATGGGTTAGTGCTTGGTTTTTGGTCTATATATTCATTTATTATTATATTTTTGAGCTTCCTCGCTAGACCTCCATCAAGCTTAGAAAAACACCCCCTACACCCCCTTTCAAGATACATTTGTACATTTTTCGGTAGAAAATTTTCCCGGCCGAAGTCCGGTTTCTTCTAAAATTAGAGGCTCGCTATCGCTCGCCAGGAAAAAATCGACACCTAAAGGGCACGAAAGGTCTTAATAATAATAACAAAATGAGGCGAAAGGTCTCAAAATTGCCAAATTAACGGAACCAACATCTTAAAACTTCAAAAATAATATGCTAAACATGAGGGAGAAGGGGGTCCAGAAAAAGCAAGTAGGACCCGGTTAAATTGGATTTGACCTTCTGTACCGGTGCCGTCCTTCTGGCTACCGTAATTAGACGATTATATTCAGTTGAAATAGGGCCTCCAGCAAATAAGAGCCTTCGAACGATCTCACTTAACACTTTTACTACCACAGATCCTTCTTAAATTGCACACACTTGTCTAAATATGACTAAAATCAGATTAATAAGACGTCGCCGGTATAGAAGGGGTTAACTCCTTCATTACCGTGCCGTCCTTTTAACTTTATTCTGGCTACTATTAGACGCTTGTGTGCTGTTTTAAAATGGCCTCCAGTAATTAACAGGCTTCGAACTATCCCACTAAACCAGTTATACTACCATACGTCCTTCTTAAACTGCACAAAATCGTCTAAATATTGCTAGAATACACTATAATGAGACGTCGCTGGTACAGAAGGGGTTAAGTGTGCTTTGATGTCCGCGCCAAACGGACGAAACCCAAATACATTTAAGGGGGCCCACCTCGCTTTGTTTTCTCTTTCTCTCCCTCTCTCTTTAGCTTGGCCCCATTCAGCCTACTGTTTGAAGACATTTACCCCCATCCAGGTGTCAACATTTTCCTGCTGAGCGATAGCAAGCCTGCATATATATATTTTTGCTTTGACCGCAAGCTAAGTGTGTACATTTTTCGATAGAAAAATGTCTCTGGCGAAGCCGGATTTCTCTATACAATGCTGGCTAGCTATCGCTCGCCTGGAAGAAATCAACACCTGGATGGGGATAAACGTCTTAAAACAGTTGGCTGAATGGGACCGAATGGATACAAGCCAGAGAAAAGGAGAAAAAGATAAAAAAAAAACGGTGACCCCCCCCCCCCCTTAAGTGCAGATTCCAATATCGCATAATTATAATTTTCTGACGTTATTGCATGTCAACAAATCAAGTAGGGATGCCATTTTCTGACGCTATTGCATGTCAACAAATCAAGTAGGGATGCCATTTTCTGACGCTATTGCATGTCAACAAATCAAGTAGGGATGCCATTTTCTGACGCTATTGCATGTCAACAAATCAAGTAGGGATGCCATTTTCTGACGCTATTGCATGTCAATAAATCAAGTAGGGATGCCATTTTCATGTAAAAAATAAATATGCTATGTTATGGCGGAGAGGGATTAGTGAATCATAACTCAGATTTTTGTAATTACATTATATTGCATTTTCTAGACTCTTAGTTAGAAATTAATCCTATCATAGAGTCGGACTGTACCCGATAGACTGTACCCAATAGACTGTACCCGATAGACTGTACCCGATAGACTGTACCCGATAGACTACAGTAGATCTGGCCTTGACACGAAAATGAAACTTTGCAGTAAGGGACCCAAAATCGATGATGAACACTTAGGAATCACTTTGAATGCAATCGACAATCATTAACACAAATAAGAGCATACATATATATAGGTACTCCTAAACATGGCATCTTTAGTATATATATCAGTCGCGCACTCTCACATTTATTCAAGTTAAGGGCGGTGACCTATTTTTGTTCTGTCCTTTTCTATCTTTCTCTGGCTTGTATCCACTTGGCCCCATTCAGCCTACTGTTTTAAGACGTTTATCCCCACCCAGGTGTCAATTTTTTACTGGTGAGCGGTAGCGAACCAGCATATTTTGTATTGTTGTTTGACAGCAGGCTAAATTTGTACATTTTTCGATAGAAAAATTTCTCCGGCGAAGCCGGATTTCTTCATATAATGCTGGTTCGCTATCGCTCGCCAGGAAGAAATCGACACCTAGATGGGGATAAACGTCTTAAAATAGTTGACTGAATGGGGCCGAATAGATACAAGCCAGAAAAAGAGAGAAAAGGACAGAAATAACAAAAAGCAGGTCACCCCCCTTAAGCTCACCCGCCTCCACAGAGAATGTTGGCTATAGGGGTCACTTTGGTATATTATTTTATGTGTATCACTGATGTGTGTGTATGGTCTACTTTTGAATTGTATTACCATAAATAGTTACCTCGAAAGATACAATGTACAAAATATTAAGCGGATACTAGGATAAAATTATGTGGATTGTGTCTTCATTCAATATAAGCCCTACACAAGTTATTAGGGAGGTCTGCAAGCAGCCTCAATTAACCCTTTATGTACCAGTAATATCTCATTTATTTGATTTCAGCTACATTTAGGCGATTATATGACATCTTCGTAAGGATATAGGAGAGCTAAAAGGATGAATTGAGATAGTCTGTAGCCTTTTAATAAGTAGACGTCCTTCCTAAGCTGAATAAAATGGTCTAACAGTAGCCAGCATATAATGAAAACTGTTACCTGTACGGGTTAAGGGCAGGTATTTAGTTTGTTACCTACGTTTTCATGAAGCTTAAAGTTACACCCCCTAGACCCCCTTTCAAGATGAATTTGTAAATTTTTCGGTAGAAAAATGGCCGATTGCTCTTAAATTAGAGGCTCGCTATCGCTCGCCAGGAAAAAAATCGACACCTTAATGGCACGAAAGGTCTTAAAATTGACAGAAATGGGGCAAAATGTCTAAACTATTAGGGCGAACGTCTTAAAATCTCAAAAGCAATGGGGCTAAACATGAGGGAGAAAGGGGTCCAGAAAAAAAACCCTCAAGTGGAAATCTCCCCTTAAAGCTAACTCTTCTTTTTTCTTCCTTCTAGATCCGGGATCAACATATGGGCTGGTGGCTTCATGGTGTGGTAGAAGACGTCAGGCAAAAGTCCTTTGGTGGGACGCGCGCTGGCCTACAATCCCGGTAGGTAGGTACACAGTTTTAAGGGGGGATGGGCCGGTTTTCTGGACCACTTTCTCCCTCATGTTTAGCCCCATTAGTTTTCAGATGTTAAGATGTTTGTCCCATTAGTTAGTAAATTTTAAGACCTTTCGCCCCATTCCTTCTTCAATATTTAGACCTTTCGTGCTATTTAGGTGTCGATTTTTTCCCTGGAGAACGAAAGTGAGCCTGCAATGTTGGAAGAACCGGCCTTCGGCCGGGAAATTTTTCTACCGAAAAATGTACAAATTAATCTAGAAGGGGGATCTAATGGATGTTTTTTTGTTTTAATTTGATGGAGGTCTAGGGAGGAAACTAGACAAATAATGAGTACATGCAAAAATCGCCCAAAATGTGAACCATCCCCCTCAGCTGTTTTATGAGTTTTTGGGGAAGTCACCGAAGCTGATTTTTAGAGGCTCACAATGGCACAAGCAAACCAATACCTAGAAATCGGCCCCTGTATGAAGAGCCCCCAACGATCCCTTCTTCCAGTTTTCTAATGCCTAGGAATACCGGGATAGAGTAGCATTCTTCCATATATAACAGTTAATGTCGGCCAATGCATCAACATAAACCATTATATATATTAGTCGCTTGATCAACCTTTAACTGTGTTGGTGGTGTAATGGTTTAGGTGCTTATGTTCTGGGTGTGGTGTCCCGAGTTCGAATCCCGGAGGACCATATGCTTTCATTAGTTTATTCAGGTACATTGGGGTTTATAATTGATGATTAAAGTTGGGAACGGGGTGTTACTTATATAATGGGCAACCTGATTAGAGGATTTCCTATGAACATTTCCCTTTCTCCGTCCGGCCCTGGTTCGAGGTTACTGGGGACTAGTCTTAGTTGTGGTATCCGCCTACCTTAAATTAATTGTGACCCCCTGTGTATCGAACACAGTCTTAATATGTACGGTAACAGAGGGGGCCAGGAGAACAACTTTCGGCCATAGCATCGAGCAATCTCAATCTCCACCTCAACCTAACTTCCAACGATTTTAGCTGGAATGGTCACAGCTAAGGTTGCGTTGTCTCAAAATCGCCAAACTAACGGAACACAAGTCTTAAAACTTCAAAACTAATATGCTAAACATGAGGGAGAAGGGGGTCAAGTACATATTGGAGCAAAAAGGGCAATTGATGAAATTACCTAAATTAGGGCAAGGTGTGAAACCTTTGGCTGTGCGAGTGCGCTCCGCTCAGTGTCAGTGGCTTGGACATTAGAGGGACTCGGGGTAATAGGGTACTTAGGCCTTTCTTGCATCACGCCTATTCTCGCCTCTCTCTTCGCCTTCTTCATTCTCATTTTCGTCTTCCATCCCTCCCCATCTCATATGTTTCTTATATTGCATGGGTGAATTGCTATCCAAAAAAAACATTAACATGGTGCAGTTTATGTGGACACCTCAATTCCCCTGTTCATGCCTAAATTATATTAGTGTAGCCTTTGTTATTATCTTGAGTCAAACCCATATGTTACCAAACTAGATATAGCTGTATTAGTTTATTAACCCATTCAGTACCGAGGGCATCCTTTTCATTGTATTCTGGCAACTATTAGATTATTTTATAGAGCTTAGGGAGGACGTCTACCAGTTAAAGGGTTACTATCTCAATTAATTATTTTAGCTACCGCCTATCCTTCGTAAGTTTCATAAAATCGTCTAAATACAGCTGAAATAAAATAAAATATACGTCACCGATACTGTAATGGTTGATATCTTGAGTCAAACACATATATACCAGTATATATATATATTGTTTACATGTGTGGGGAGGATCCTCTCACACCGCACTCCTAGATAAAGTAGAAAGGAAAGCTTTTCGTATCATTAACTCCCGTCCACTCACCAACTCTCTGCAATCTCTCTCTCTTCGCCGCAAAGTTGCATCTCTCGCTATTCTATCGCTACTACAATAATCAGTGTTCCTCGGAGCTTTCCCAGTGTATACCACCTCCTCTACGTAGGGTACGTAGTACCCGCCTTGCAACACAATCCCACCCCTACTCTGTGCAACTCTCCAACCCAAGAGTGAAACGTTATTCTCAGATTTTCTTCTATTCAACTGCTGAGCTCTGGAACTCATCCATAATCAGTCTTTCCCTCTTCTTTTGACTTAAATTGCTTCAAACTCTGTGTGTCCAGGCATTTTAGCTCAAACGTCCCTTGATTTCGGCCCGGTCACTCTTTGAAATCTGGGGGAGGCACTCGCTGCAGGCAGTTATGCCTTGTGTCTCCCTCATTCACATAGAAAAAAAAAATATATATATAGAGTATATATATATATATATATATATATATATATATATATATATATATATATACAGTATATACAGTATATACCGGTATATATATATATATACCCAAAGTAGATATACAGATGTATGAGTTCATTAATAACTAAAATATTCATAAATCTGGCCACGCTCCATCAGGGTTAAATCACTATATCCCCCTACGCTGCCACCCCTCCACCTGATCAAATCCACATCGATAACACCCGTGATATTAAATGAGGTAATTCCGGGCGGGTCTGCGTATTAATATTTATCACCGGGGATAAAGGTTGTGCTGTTATATTTGATAGTGAAATATGGCCCCCTACACTCACACCCCCATGCACACCCCCATACACACATACGGTACATATCCTCTTCCCCTCACCTCCCCCACCCCGATATACTCTCACCATCAGCCCCACTCATGCACACAATCTCCCCACACACACACACACACACACACACACACACACACACACACACACACACACACACACACACACACACACACACACACACACACACATTCCCAAACTCTCTCACACACACCCTCTCCCCCTCCCAAACACACTTACCCCCTTCCAAGCACACACACAGACACACACACACACACACACACACACATACACACACACACACACACACACAGCCCAAACACCGCTACACCTTCATAAATACTGATCAGGACGATTGGGTTCTTTTAGAATACAGATTTTGGATATTCAGTGCAGTTTTCTACATCATTGTTCGTACCTGTAAATCTACTCATGTGTTTTGTTGCTGCCAATATTATACAGTATATGATCGTTAACCCTTTCAGTATTTGATAACGCGTTTCTTAATTATCTTCTAATACTCATTTACCGATGTTATGAAGCTTAGGAAGTATCAAAGGCCCAATGCGATCTGCATATAGATTTTGGGGAGAAAGTTTTCAAGTAGGGAAGATGAAACCATTCCTATTTCTTCACAAATTTTATCTAACATGCTCAGTATTCATTGTCTCATTTATCTAACATGCTCAGTATTCATTGTCTCATTTATCTAACATGCTCAGTATTCATTGTCTCATTTATCTAACATGCTCAGTATTCATTGTCTCATTTATCTAACATGCTCAGTATTCATTGTCTCATTTATCTAACATGCTCAGTATTCATTGTCTCATTTATCTAACATGCTCAGTATTCATTGTCTCATTTATCTAACATGCTCAGTATCATTGTCTCATTTATCTAACATGCTCAGTATTCATTGTCTCATTTATCTAACATGCTCAGTATTCATTGTCTCATTTATCTAACATGCTCAGTATTCATTGTCTCATTTATCTAACATGCTCAGTATTCATTGTCTCATTTATCTAACATGCTCAGTATTCATTGTCTCATTTATCTAACATGCTCAGTATTCATTGTCTCATTTATCTAACATGCTCAGTATTCATTGTCTCATTTATCTAACATGCTCAGTATTCATTGTCTCATTTATCTAACATGCTCAGTATTCATTGTCTCATTTATCTAACATGCTCAGTATTCATTGTCTCATTTATCTAACATGCTCAGTATTCATTGTCTCATTTATCTAACATGCTCAGTATTCATTGTCTCATTTATCTAACATGCTCAGTATTCATTGTCTCATTTATCTAACATGCTCAGTATTCATTGTCTCATTTATCTAACATGCTCAGTATTCATTGTCTCATTTATCTAACATGCTCAGTATTCATTGTCTCATTTATCTAACATGCTCAGTATTCATTGTCTCATTTATCTAACATGCTCAGTATTCATTGTCTCATTTATCTAACATGCTCAGTATTCATTGTCTCATTTATCTAACATGCTCAGTATTCATTGTCTCATTTATCTAACATGCTCAGTATTCATTGTCTCATTTATCTAACATGCTCAGTATTCATTGTCTCATTTATCTAACATGCTCAGTATTCATTGTCTCATTCATCTAACATGCTCAGTATTCATTGTCTCATTTATCTAACATGCTCAGTATTCATTGTCTCATTTATCTAACATGCTCAGTATTCATAGTCTCATTTTTCTTTTACTGTGGCTATTAGTAGACAGTGATATTCAGCTTCGAGGTAAATTGTTAGAATCCTAGTATTACTTGCAATAGACTTTACCTCTTTGATTCCTTGAAGGTTTTCCGAGTCTAAATAAAATCGTCTAATATTAGGCAGAGTAAAGCGAGAAAAAAGTGTCACTCTATTCTAAAAGGGTTAACAATGCTTTCGCTTCTTGGCAAAACTATTGGAAGTCAGTAGTCTTACTTCTTAAGGGGAGGTCTCCACTTGAGGGATTTTTTTCTTGACTCTTTTCTCCCTCATGTTTAGCCCCATTGCTTTTGATATTATAAAACGTTTGCCCCATTAGTTTAGCGATTTTAAGAACTTTCACCTCCTATTAAGACCTTTCGTGCCATTCAGGTGTCGATTTTATCCTGGCGAGCGATAGCGAGCCTGTAATTTAAGAGGAACCGGCCTTCGGCCGGGAAATTTTTCTACCGAAAAATGTACAAATTTATCTTGAAAGGGACTCAAGGGGGTGTAATTTTAAGCTTGATGGAGGTCTAGGGAACAAACTAAATACCTCTCTTTAAAGGGCATAGCGCATGGGGTCAGCCATGGTCAGCTATCCTCATTATCATAAATGTTAGTGTACAATATACCTCCTATGTGCAATAATGTTAGTGTACAATATACCTCCTATGTGCAATAATAGTCGTCAGAGTTTCTTATAAATGTAAATATAAATAAATTAATGTTTTGGACGGTGGTGGCGAGAGGCATTTCCGAGCTCCTCGTGACGTGTAGTAGGGCATTGGGGTACCCATAGAATAACATAATCGGTCAAAGAGGTTCAGGAGTCAGGTCACTGGCCACCATTTTGATTCTCAGTCTCTCTGTTAAGGGGAGATATCCACTTGAGGGATTTTTTTCTGGACCCCTTTCTCCCTCATGTTTAGCCCCATTGCTTTTGAGATTTTAAGACCTTCGCCCTAGTAGTTTGGATATTGTAAGACATTTTGCCCCATTTCCGTCAATTTTAAGACCTTTCGTGCCGTTAAGGTGTCCATTTTTTCCTGGCGAGCGATAGCGAGCCTGTAATTTAAGAGCAACCGGCCTCCGGCCTGGACATTTTTCTACCGAAAAATGTACAAATTTATCTTGAAAGGGGGTCTAGGGGGTGTAATTTTAAGCTTGATGAAAAAGTAGGGAACAAACTAAATACCCCCCCTTAAAAAGTAGGGAACAAACTAAATACCTCGCCTTAAGTACAGTAAGTACTCTATGCTGTGAACGCAGTTACAAAGATGGACAGATATATAAAAGAAGGGGTATGAGAAATTGTACGAGCAGCATAAGTTTACTAATGAAATGTAGAAATAATGACAAGCTATCGAATAATGCACTGTGAAAATAAAGCGGCTCGCTTGGTGTAGTGACTAGCGTCTCGGACTTCCACCCAGAAGGCTCGGGATCGCGCCCACGCTCAGCGCATTACAGATTTTTCACAAGCACTGAGTCGTCACCATCCCTCATGAGTACAAAGTACAAAGGAGTACAAAGGAAATCAAGCAACAACAGATCTAGTGACCCTTCTAGGTTGCTTGTCCTCCAAAACACTGAGGATCAAGTGTCCAAACAGTGGTTTAGAGTGGGTAAGGGAACATTGGAAAGGGAACTACTGCCCTGCCACTAACGTGGCAGGACTAGGAAGTTAGTAGGGGACATATGGGTTAGTAACTGAGGGGAGGATAAAGTTATTCATTTACAAACGCAGTCAGTCGCGGGTTTGATGCGAGATATTTGTCTAGGCGGAATTTAAATGAATCAACGGTGCTGCAGTCTATAACGTCTCGGGGAAGCCCATTCCACAAGTTGACAACTCGATTGAAGAAGAAATTCTTAGATTCGTGCGAGTTAAAAGATTTACCAATAATTTTGCAACCGTTTCCCCGCGTGTAATTAGATTGGTCGATAGTGAAGTACTTACTACAGTTCATATTGTCGATGCCTTTGATGATTTTGAACACTTGAATTAAGTCGCCTCTTAATCTGCGCTGGGTTAAAGGAAATAGATTTAATTCTCTAAGACGCTCTTCGTATGGTTTGTTCTTTAGGCTAGGTATCATTTTGGTAACTCTACGTTGAACTCGTTCTAGCTTGTTTATATCTTTTTGGTAATAAGGGCACCAGGATTGAACGCAGTATTCCAGAAGAGGGCGGACTAAGGAATTGTAAAGGGTTAGGATAACTTCTTTGGATTTATGCTCAAATGACCTGCCTATAAAGCCAATTATTTTGTTTGCCTTCTTAACAACTTCTGAACATTGTTGACTCGGTTTTAGGTTACTCGATATTGTGACTCCCAGATCAGTTTCTCTGTTTACATTCTTAAGCTGAGTGCCATTCATCGAATAGTTTGCTTTCTCATTTAGGTATCCGACATGTAGTACTTTACATTTATCCGCATTGAAACTCATTTGCCAAATTTGGGCCCAACATGACAATTTATCTAGATTGTGTTGCATATCGTCAACTAGACGTGAGCAAGACGTGAGCAAAGGGATGGGGTAGTAGTACAGGACCCCAATGGAAATACGCCTAATGGGCCTTATTGAGCTATCCTTAGCTAGCTTAGCATGCGCTAGCTTTAAGAACTATTATTATTATTAACATTCTGACATGTTGGCCGTACGCTGTTGTAGTAGGAAGATAGCTGTCTACCGTTAGAATAAACAATAGTGTTGCCATATGGATAGAGCTGCCAATACGTATTTATTTATGATTAACGACACCAAAATATGAATAATTGTATTGATAGATACTTTAAGATACACATTTTTCACTCA
This sequence comes from Paralithodes platypus, assembly GCA_032716605.1. NCBI lineage: Eukaryota > Metazoa > Arthropoda > Malacostraca > Decapoda > Lithodidae > Paralithodes > Paralithodes platypus. The sequence goes on along the minus strand of CM064575.1, from coordinate 76,696,800 downwards.
TGTGATATATACATCAAATACTGCCTTCACATTACTTCATCATGTACGAAATACATCAGGGTAAGTTAAATATAGGCAATATCAAAGCAGCTTTAATTCCCTCGGGCAAGTTTCTCTCCCACACACAAAAGAGAGAGGAGATAGGGTTTGTCATCAAGCTCCTAACGCTTGAAATATCTTACACGGCTTTGTTTACTATTTTAGATACACATTTATGGCAAACCAAGGCAACTGTGCAGTATCATTCATGTTCTACCATGCTTTAGACAGTGATAACATGGAATGGGATTTTGTATAAGCTTTGTAAGGGGGGTCGCCGGCTTATTTATATATTTTTCTCCTTTTTTCTCTTTCCCTGGCTTGTATCCATTCGGCCTCATTCAGCCAACTGTTTTAAGACGTTTATCCCCATCCGGGTGTCGATTTCTTCATGGTGAGTGATAGCGAGCCAGCATTGTATGGAGAAATCCAGCTTCGCCGGAGACATTTTTCTATCGAAAAATGTACAAATTTAGCTTGCTGTCAAAACAAAAATATATATATGCTGGCTCGCTACCGCTCGCCAGGAAAATATTGACACCTGAATGGGGGTAAACGTCTTAAAACAGTAGGCTGAATGGATACAAGCCAAAGAGAGAGGGAAAGAAAGAGAAAAAAAGCGAGGTGGGCTCCCTTAACAGTAACCATAATTCCAGGTAGGCATAGGAGTTAACCCCTTCACCACCATTACGTAATTGACCACTTGCGAGTTTCGTTCTATAAGGAAGTTGGAGCTGTAGACATCGATAATTAGAAGAATTTTCACCTAAAATACAAGTTTAGTACATTTTATCCGTTAGAAACTTACATTATTATTTTATTTGGTTTATATAGATGTTTATGGTTCCAACTTCCATATAGCTTGAAACTCGCAAGTCGTCAATTGTCATCCTATTCTGGTTATCATTAGAGGATTTTCTTTAGTTTGGAATTTACCTGTACGACTCGAATGGGAAAATACGATCTCCATATACCCTCTTAGTAACATGAGTCCTTTTTAAACTGCATACAATCACCTCATTCTAGCCACATTTCAAAAGTAAAAAGGCGTCATGGTGCTGAAGGGGTTAAGGGAGCTCCGTCGGTGTTGTGCAGCATAATATACTGGTTTGGCTCAATTGTTTAAGGAAGGGGTTTAGTTTGCTCTCTAAACCTCTATCAAGATTTTTTTTAAACCCACAAGACCCCCCTTCGATATAAATTTGTAAATTTTTCGGTAGAAAAATGTCTTGGCCGAAGATCGATTCCTCTTCAAATACAGGCTCGCTATCGCTCACCAGGAAAAAAAATAGACACCTAAATGGCACGAAAGGTCCTAATAATAGCAAATAAATGGGGCAAAAGGTTTGAAAATCGCCAAACTCATGGGGCGAACGTCTTGAAATCTCATAACTAGTAGGGCTAAACATGAGGGAGGAGGAGGACTCGAAAAACCAACTGCCTCCCCTTAAGGGGAGATATCCACTTGAGGGATTTTTTTTCTCGACTCCTTTCTCCCTCATGTTTAGCCCCATTGTTTTCCTAATGTTAAGACGTTCGCCCCATTATTTTGACGATTTTAAGAACTTTCAACACATTTCTGTCAATTTTAAGACCTTTCGTGCCATTTAGGTGTCGATTTTATCCTGGCGATCGATAGCGAGCCTGTAATGTAAGAGGAACCGGCTTTGAGCCGGGACATTTTTCTACCGAAAAATTTACAAATTTATCTTGAAAGGGGGTCTAGGGGGAATAATTTTAAGTTTGATGGAAGTCTAGGGAATCAACTAAAAACCTCCCCTTAAGCACTATATCCAGTTTATCATCAGCTGACGGTCAAGTACCATGTTCTCACCTTGATTACTAAGCTATTATGTAGTCTATTGTGTTGTTAGTTATGATAGCTATAATCCATTCAGTATAGTTAGGTCAAACATCCTGACCATTACCATTATAACTCATTAACGACTAGGGTAATCGAGGAAATGTTTCTACCATTTAAGAATGGTCAGACAGGAAATAGGTGTTGCATTGAATTGAAGTGATTGAAAAGTGTTATTTAGCCAGTAGAACATACACATGATAATCATAATGCAAAATTAACATTACATTGGCTGAGCCTTGTGAGAGATATCTCTCCTAAAGACACCTAGAACTTAAACTCGAAAGCTTATATACTAGTCATATGGTAATCTATCTATCTATTGACGGACGCCGTGATCCCCGAAGGGGTGGCCACGAACGAAACGGCCTCATGCACCTCTGTCCTCAGTCAGTCGACGCCCTTCCTCCCATCCAGCACCGCCTTCACTCATATACTTCCTAACTCAATCCTTCCGTCTACCTCTCCCTCTCAGTCCTTCCACCTCACTCTCGTACAATCTCTTAGTCATTTTCTCGCTTCCCATACGTTCCACATGGCCGAAACATCTTAAGGTGTTCCTTGTCACACTTTCCAGCGCATCTATATCCACACAACACCTCTCACGTACTTCCTCATTCGTCTTTCTATCCCTCCATGTGACTCCGCATGCACTTCTCAAATAACTCATGTCCACCTCTCTCACTCTCGGTGTGAGTCTCTTCACCAACATCCATGCTTCGCTCCCGTAAGTCAATATCGGGATAACCACACTGTCATGCAAGGACTTCTTTACTTCCATGCTGACCACCCTATTCCATGTTACTGCTTTCAGCATTCCTACAACTCTCTTCCCCTGTTGCACCCTCTCCCGCACTTCTTCATCCATACTCCCATCTATACTTAACACACTGCCCAAATACTTAAACGAGCTGACATTCTCCATAACCTGACCGTCCAACCTCACTTCACACTCTGTGGCTGCACCCCTTTCAAAGACCATAACCTTGCTCTTCCCTGCATTTACCTTTAGATTTAGTTTTTCACACACTGTTCCAAACATATTTACCAGCCCCTGCAACTGTCATTCACTATCGCTCATCAGAACTGTATCATCAGTAAACAGCAGTACAGGCAACTTCCACTTGTTTCCTTCCCTTATCAGAGGTACACCAACATCCACTGCTCTTCCTTGTACTTTTGTCATGACTCCATCCATATATATATATATATATATATATATATACATATTGAACAGCCATGGGGACATCACACACCTTTGCTTTAGCCCCACATTCAGATCAAGGAACTCGCTCTGCTCATTCTCCATACATACTGACGCCTTTGCACCCTCATACAAGCTCCTCACTGCTTTCAGCAACTTGCCGTCTACTCCGTATACTTTCAGTACTTTTCACAAACCTTCTCTATCCACTCTGTCATAGACCTTCTCCAAGTCCATAAAGGCAACATACAACTAATGTCCTCTCTCCAGACATTTCTCCACAACACATTTCAAGGCAAAAATCTGTTCTACACATCCTGTTCCCTTCCTGAACCCGCCCCTGGTAATACAAATATATAATTGCACAACTGCACGCAATACAAGACAAATATCCGGGTTGGAATTGACATCCCATTTGTTATAGCCCTTTTTGAGCTACAGAGGTTAGGGGTCACGATTTCTGGCATACCTGCAATGAATGCGCAATAGATACCATTAATATGTAGAAACATTATTGCGATTACAACACTTAGAGTATCAGATTGACCGACTACACTGACAAAAAGTATTGGTATGGAAGGGTCATTGAAGTGTTAGTTATAATTTATCCATTAGACTGAATAATATCGTCTAATAATATCGTCTAATAATAACGTCTAATAGTTGCCACAACAAAGTAAAAAAATTACGTCACCGGTACAGACAGAGTTAAGGGGAGATTTCCACCTGAAGGATTTTTTCTGGACCCCTTTCTCCCTCATGTTTAGCCCCATTACTTTTGAGATTTTAATTTGCCCCAATAGTTTGGCGATTTTAAGAACTCTCGCCCCATTTATGTAAATTTTATGACCTTTCGTGCCATTTAGGTGTCGATTTTTTCCTGGCGAGCGATAACGAGCCTGTAATTTAAGAGGAACCGGCCTTCGGCCGGGATATTTTTCTACCGAAAAATGTACAAATTTATCTTGAAAGGGGATCTAGGGGGAGTAATTTTAAGCTTGATGGAAGTCTAGGGAACCATCTAAAAACCTCCCCTTAACGGTATATTGGTAATAATACACCCATTAACTAAGTATGAAAGGCATATCAATACCAATATACTCAATGATTTGTATACCTTTTTCATATCCATTTACAGCATACTCTTGATATTTTACAGCATACTCTTGATATTTTACAGCATACTCTTGATATTTTACAGCATACTCTTGATATTTTACAGCATACTCTTGATATTTTACATCATACTCTTGATATTTTACAGCATACTCTTGATATTTTACAGCATACTCTTGATATTTTACAGCATACTCTTGATATTTACAGCATACTCTTGATATTTTACAGCATACTCTTGATATTTTACAGCATACTCTTGATATTTACAGCATACTCTTGATATTTTACAGCATACTCTTGATATTTTACAGCATACTCTTGATATTTACAGCATACTCTTGATATTTTACAGCATACTCTTGATATTTTACAGCATACTCTTGATATTTTACAGCATACTCTTGATATTTTACAGCATACTCTTGATATTTTACAGCATACTCTTGATATTTTACAGCATACTCTTGATATTTTACAGCATACTCTTGATATTTTACAGCATACTCTTGATATTTTACAGCATACTCTTGATATTTTACAGCATACTCTTGATATTATACAGCATACTCTTGATATTTTACAGCATACTCTTGATATTTTACAGCATACTCTTGATATTTTACAGCATACTCTTGATATTTTACAGCATACTCTGGATATTTTGCACTATAGGAATACGACAAAAGTGTAGTATAATCACCACCAACAGTGACGGTTGTCTTTAGTTCCTTCATTATATAGGCAACGAAAGATCTTTACCACTTACCTATATATATAACTCATAAACGACTATACTCAATTATTTTCTCCAACTGATGATAAATTGAATCCCTCAGTAGCTGATTTCTCGATACTTAAGGGGAGATATCGACTTGAGGGATTTTTTCTGGATCCCTTTCTCCCTCATGTTTAGCCCCATTGCTTTTGAGATTTTAAGACAGTCGCCCCATTAGTTTGGCGATTTTAAGAACTTTCGCCCTATTTCCGTCAATTTTAAGACCTTTCGTGCAATTTAGGTGTCGATTTTATCCTGGCGAGCGATAGCGAGCCTGTAATTTAAGAGCAACCGGCTTTCAGCCGGGACATTTTTCTACCGAAAAATGTACAAATTTATCTTGAAAGGAGCTCAAGGGGGTGTAATCTTAAGCTTGATGGATATCTAGAGACCAAACTAAAAACCTCCCCTTAATGAAACAATATGAAACTACTATGGCTGTGTGTCGTATTAATACCAAGTTTTCATAATTAACGTCATATTTCGCTACAAAATCTACCTTATAGCTGAGTAACCCAGATAGTAACATGGCAATTTACTCTCAGCTTGAAACAAAATAGACTATAGTGATCGAGCTAATATTTCTACCATTTAGAAAGGGTCAGTCAGTGAATAGACGTGGACATTTACAGCATTGTTTTAGTTACAG